>JAFVLL020022430.1:0-15030 GCA_021397915.2 Tor tambroides
GAGGTGCCAGATTTGGGAGGTTTGGTCCCTATTGATGCCCCAAAAAGCATCCACCATCCAGCCCCCCCCCCCTCTTTTCTTTATCCCTCGTTTCCATCCTTTATTTCTCCCCCCTGCTTTCTTATCCTTCCACAAGCCTCTCTAACTCACAGTCCTGAAGGAACACTCAGCTCGGTAAGTAAAACAACACTGAGAGAAACGAGAATATGAATTTTTCAGTTGTTTTTTAAATGCAGGTGCTTGAGTGGTATAAAAGGAGGGGGAAATGCATCATATCTGTGCTAGTTTTGTTTATGAGGATGACGATGGTGGGACGTGATTTGGTGCATCATCAGGCCGTTGTAAAATTAAATTGTATACCAACACATGCAGATTTATTCAAATTTAACAAGAAAAAAATAATAATTATACAACAAATTATTAAACCTAATTGTAATAATTTTAACTTTGACATTTAGAGTGTTTATTATTTAGTTATAGATTCTTAAATATTAAATTAAAATATTATATTCATTTAAAACATTTCAAGACTCAGATATGAAGTCTGCATTATTCTAATGTTATTTTATAATGATAAAAAATATGATACTATTATGTAATCTTTACAATTATATAAATTAATTTTAATTTTTATATTTTCATTTTTAATTTTAGTTTTAGTTGTTTTGCTGAGTTTTTGTTTTTTATTATTTATTTTATTATTATTATTGTTGTCATTTTTTGTTTTATTTTATTTTTATTTTATTTTAGTACAGTTTAACTAAATGAAAATGAGAAATGTTATCAAATGTTCTCTCAAATAAACAAACGTGTACTTTTTTATTTGTTTTATTTAAGTTAACATTTATCTATTTCAAGTAACAAATGTGTTTATGGATTTAGGTTTAGTTAGCTATAATAACCCTGCATCATTTTTTCCTCTGTGTTTTGCAGGTGCTGTGATTTTGTCTCCGTTCTGAGGGTGTTGTGTGTACCCTGAACCAGGGATTTCTTCCATTCTTTAACCTGCATCCACACGGCCATGCGAGGGCGGAGTCTACTCTTCATCTTTTCCCTCCTCTTCCTTGTCCTGTCATTATCTGAGGCAAAAAAGAAGACCAAGCAGCCATCAGATGAAGTGACTGGATCAGAGAGTACGGCGGTAAATCCCTCGCTGGGGTCAGGTCAGCTAAGCACTAAGGATGGGCACCGATGCACCTGGGATACGCTAGAGAGAGGAGCTAACATCCTTCTCCAGGTGAGCTGCACCACCCCAAGTGAGGAGGGGCTCGGACCTCACTACACGTGCCAGTTCGCTGGAAAACCTCAGGAATGCTCCGTCTACAGCACTCAGTCCTCCCAGTACTGGAAACAGGTGGTGAGCAAACTGAAGAAAAGAAAGAACGCTTGCGAGGGGGAGAAAGTCCTGAAAACACGCCTGTGTAAAAAAGCGCCCAGCGCATCTCACATGAAACTCACGGAGAGAAGCGGAGAAGAGACCACCACGCACATGAGCAAGGGAATGCCAGAAGAGAGCAAACGGAAAACGGAGGCACCCGCAAAGAAAGAAAAAGCAGCACAGAAAGAGAAGGAAGAGGAGGTGAAGAAAGAAGAGGAAGAGGGCTTTGGAGAAGTAGTGAATGATGGATTCTCAGACATGGAGCCCGCTGTGAGCTACTGCGGAGAAGGATGGCATTCTGTCTGCAACTTCTTTGTCAAGTTTTTTGATGGTTAAAAAAGAGAAACATCTGCTATCAATGCTTTCTCAGACCCAGGTGACGATAAGAATGTTGTTGCATGTGAAAAAGATGGAAAGATAACTATGTCGGGTGTCAAAAATACAACGTTCATCATGTAGATCGACATCATGGATAAAAAAATCCTGTTGTAAAGCGAAAGACAAATAGACAGAGAAAGTAGTTTATGTATAATATTTAACACTCACACTAATCACATTAACTATGATCTTACACACAATTAATTGTGTATATTGTAACTAAACCTGATTTAACTTTTTGTAGATATGAATAATTGAATTTTGTATCCCACACATGACCTTTGACTTTTTACTCATTATGAAAACTGTTGTATATGATTATAACAAATAATATTCGGATCAATAAAAAAACAAATGTAATGAATTAAATATGCATATATTTTTAAAAGCAAAATTTTATAAATGTATATATGACAGAAATCATTCGTCACTTATAGATCGCAGTGCTTAACAGCTGAATAGAAGATTTAAAGTCCTTCAGCTCTCACACAAGATGAATAAAAGATCCTTGCACTTTCATGAACTACGTATATAGTGTGTTCATGTGTATGTAAGTGTTCGTATGTTGCATTCAGACAACAGTGGCTTTATCCGTTGTGCGCTCAACATAGTCAACCATATCAGTGGTCTAAAATGATGGTCACAGAAAATAGAGGAGCTCATAGTTCAAATCGATGAAATGAGCCATTTATAAGTGGCTTGCACCTTCCCCCTGATGAGCCAATTGGAGAAGAAGAGGAAAATATTGTGGGAAGAAAATGGCTCTTTTGTTCAGGCTGTACTGTAGTTTCACAACTGCCTACAGCGACACATTTAATAAGCAAGCTGTGCAGCTAAATTGTTGGACAAAGAGGTTAGATTTAGAGTCATCTACTGAAGGCTTCGAACATTCTGAGTCAGCCAAGTGAGCTGAGATAGATTACAAATTTTTTGCTCATAGTCACAAATGGATTTCGTCAATAGACTCAGTGGCAAGGTTAATACAGCAGACTCATCTTTTCAACTAAATGCTGGAAGAACGATATTACATAGATGTCTAAAGCCCTCTGGAGTGCAGATCTTTTAAGGATAAAAGGACTCCTACTGACTTTGCTTTGTTAAATTCAACTAACCTGTAAAAATGACTTTCATGTGTGCCAAATTGGTATCTGGCATAAAGAAGGTCTGTAATACATGATCTGATGACCCAGAAGTACACAATTTGAAATTTGCCATCTTTGCGCATGGCACCAACAACTTTTTGAGACAATCGCCAGATATTATGCTGTCCTGACAACACTAACTAAATGATGTTTAATATATAGGACCCTATAAAATCTGTTTTATTTTTTCCCAAATTCTGTTTTATTATTTTATTTTATTTTTTTCAAAATTCCACTTTTTCTAGACACTGTTTTAATGGTTAAATTATGGCCTTACCAAAGATTGTGCTCTGAACTAGCAGCAATGAAGTGCATTTACTGTCAAGGCCAACACGATAGACATGTTTAGACAAAGACTTTTTCATCTATTCTCTTTTCTCACTACACAAACTGCTGTCTCACCAAAAGAAAAAAGAAAAAATATTTATTTAAAAGAACTAATCACCCTTTTTTCTCAGCCATGGAAAAGTGCTAAATATTTGGTGCTGTGTTGCAGATGATGTCCTGGGGTGTATGTGTGTGTTTGCCTCTGCAGGGGAATTGGACAAATTTGTTTGCTAGATGACTGTAAACATATGGGTTGATCTCAGGCGTGAATGGCAAATAACTTTAAATTCCACAATATTAATCAGCTCTGAGTCTTCAGTTGTGAACAAGCATTATGTATGTAGAGGGCTTCAGTCTCCCATAATCCTCTTTTTAGATTCAAAGAGCTTTGACTTTGGATTAAACCATGTATTAGCTGTGTTTGTTTTGATAATTTGCTGCATGCAGAGAATACACGACAATTTGGGTTAAAAGTGGCCATCAAACTCTCTACAGGGAAAACAGAGGAGAGGAAAGCAGTGTCTGAGTATACCTAACTAAAAAAGTAGCGGGGCTAACCTTTTCCACACTGCTAGAGACGGAAATCATTGGATCGAATGAATGTGGTGTCGCTACAAGACCCTGTATAAAAACTACAATTATTAGTAGCGTGACATTTTCATAGCAGTAAATATTTTACAGGAACAATGTAGTTTTCCGACCAATAGCCTACAGTTGTGTAGAACGAGCAAACACAGTTTTAATATCGGAGCAAAAGTAACAAACACGCGTACCTGAACAGTGTCGAAAGTTCATTCTCGGTTCATCTTTCTTCTTTTTGATTTCTTTTTCTTCTTTTTAATTCGATTCATCTTATATTTGGGCTACCGTTCTCATATATCCATGGAAAACCTTTTTAGTGACTCGATTCGTCCAAAATGGCCCCCCTCTCTCATTTATAGCGTTGAAAAGTCCGATTCATTTTAGTGATTCGTTACTTCCTTAATCATGTCCTCTCATGTTGCGTTGGAAGGTCAGATTCATAGTGAATCGGTTCGTTCAGAAGGTTAATGTAAATAAACAGACTAAAAAAAGATTCTCTGATTCGAATTTATGTATGCTAGTAGCCTATGTACAGTTTATATATAAAAATGTGTTTTTGTTGTATTTTCTGTGAGTTTAACTGTCCAGTGAGATGGACAGAGAGACACATTCAGTTCAAGTATTTTTTAATTCAACAATGACAGTTAGAAAAGGATTGAAAATTGTTAATTTACTTACTGAGAGCAAATGTCCCTGAGAGCAAAAAAGTCAACAGAATTAAATGCAATAAAAGAAGGCTGACAGTCTCAGAAACCTGACCATTTACTTCCAATGAGAAAATATATACTGACTTTTTGTTCTTTGAGTTACCTAAGATTTTGCATAAATTATGCTCTCAGCACTTTATTCAGTTCATTCAAATTTATATGAAAGAGATCTGAAATGCTTAGTAAAATCCCAGTGTTTTCGAATCTTACCAGATACTTAAGTGGTTGTAACAGACAGTGAACTATTGTCCATTACATGCTGTGTTTGGAGACAGAATCTCAATGAGCTGCACATCTTCAGCCCAGTCTATCAAACAAATACACACACACACACACACACATACACTCTTTCTTACACAGACACATCACTTACTAAACAGACTGGCTCTTAGTCTGTGCACATAAATCAAGTGTTTAAAACAGGCATTCAGCCAGATGCCCCATTTAAGGCCCCCTTTCCCATCCTGATCTACAGGGAAACAACACCAGCCTCCCCAAAACCCAATTGGGACCCCTGAGAATCACACAAAGGGGCTCAAGACGCTTCCCACATCGGAACAGTTTTGTACAAAGTGGAGAAGTGACCCATTCGGACACCCTTGCAATGTTCTATTCTCCAACCTGGCCTTACGCCACATTCACCCTCTTGAGCCTTACACCGATCCAATGGAAAACTGCAAAGAGTGATACAAGACACACAAAATTAGTTCTGACACAGTAGAGGTTGGAAGCTGTGCCATGTAGAAACACAGGGTTATTTGGCCAATAAGAAAATAATAAGACACCAGTGACTTTGTGAAGCATTAATTTGTTCATGGTATCAGAATTTCTGCTGCCTCATGGAGTTCAGTTTTAAAAAAGCAGGGAATTTTTTTTTACAAAGATTAAAACACGCAAGTTTTTTTGCACGCTCTGCAGCTTGTGTCAGTCGGCATCTTGGCACACGTCACCAAATTGCTTCATTAGTGGAAGCAGCAAGGTTATTTTTAAAGATGATTTATGGAAACAGATTAAGCAGCCAACCCCAGGTCTTACAGTAATATACTGAAAATCTGTACACACTAACAACTGCAACACACATATTTGTACAGAAGGGCTGGTCATTGAGTCTGATTCAATGCCTGTGAGCTCTGATCAGAACAACAGCGCCTGTTGCTGGATGAGAGATACTAATGCAGATCTTCAAGACAGACCTACAGTGCATTACTGGGACAGTGGACCTGTTGGCTGGCTATTTGAAGTTAACAAAATTTTAAAGGGGTTATTGATTATGATTTCACCTTTTTAACTTTAGTTAGTTTATTTATTTTCAGGTTTATTTGACAGTGACAATGCACATCAATAATACATAAATATACAATGTGCCAGAATTAGCCAGAAGGCTATTTTGCAACTGCAGTCCATGGACTGATGGTAAAATTTTCACCCTAATAATATAAAACAATTAATCAAAACATAATAAATACATGCTTCAAAATACATTTTACATACAATTTACACAATTCCTAAAAAATTAACATCCGCTTAAAAATTATACTATACCTAGAACCAACAGATCAGTACCAGCTCACTCAAACACATACATAATCCAACTATCAAACAAAATAACCAATGTATCACTAATCCAAAATATCAATATGCAGGCAAAGACAATTTAAGCATACAGACAAGTAACAGTAGCAGTGATCATTCAATCAGTACTCAACCAAATAACCTCATGTATATAGATAGCATAAAAATCTCAACTAGTAAAACAGACAAGACAAGAAGGCAATAGAATTTAGTTTGTAAAATTAATGTTGACAATACTGACTCTCAATTAACCACTTCTTTAAGTGAAACTTAGAAGAGCCATAAGTATTAAAATTTGTAATGTTAGTTGGGACGGAGTTCCACTCACGAGCAGCCCTAACTGAAAACACTCTTTGACTAAATATACTTTTTCTTAAAGGGACTATACAGTCACCTCTTACTGCACTTCTTGTTAATCTGTAACCATTTGGTGCTACGTTTACAAACCGGTTCAATACAGGAGGAGCCAGTCCATGTTTAAATTTATACATAAGACAAAGATCTGAATATACAATCAAATTTTCCCAACTTAAAATGTTGTATTTTTAAAAAAACTATCACAGTGATGATGGTGTATGGATTTCTTATCTAAAACTTTCAAAGTTTGTTTATATAGAACTGGTTTGAGAGAATACGTATTACTTGCTTGTGACCAGGTTGTCAAACATTAAGTAATATGTGAGAACATCACTGAATACATAAACATCGTCGCAGCCTTAGTTGACATGCAGCTACGGGCATATCTAAAATTTGCCAAGTTGAACTTAATGTTATTGCAAACCTTCTTGATATGTGATCTAAAAGTAAGATTGCTATCAATATATACACCCAGATATTTAAAATCTGAGACAACTTGTAGTCTCTCCCCATCTATGACTACATATGACTACAGCAGCTTTTAGATTTACTGAAAAACATACATACAGTTTTCGATATATTTAGTTGTAAGCAATTATGTTTTAGCCATTCTGTGATCTTTAACATTGAGTTTGTTAACTGAACAGCAGCTTGATCTGCACTATTACCATGTACAAAAACTACTGTGTCATCAGCGTACATCTGGATGTTAGAATTGAGACAAACATTTGGAAAGTCATTTACACGAGAAAATAAAAGTGGGCCCAAGATTGAATCTTGTGGGACACCTGCTGACAAAGAAACAACACCTGATTGATAATACTTCACTCTAACCAACTGAGTCCAATATGTTAAATATGATTCCACCCATTTAATGGCATCTACAGAAAAATTAAATGCATTCATTTTAGGTAAGAGAATTCCATGATTAATGGTGTCAAATGCTTTTTTTAAATCTAGAAAAACAGCACCAACAACCCCTCCTCGATCCAACTGTAACTTGACTTTGTCAACGAAATAGCAATTGGCTGTTTCTGTTGAATGATTAATACGGAAGCCGAATTGATATGGATGTAAAGAATAAGAACTGGTATTTAAATGATTTATCATTTGTTCTGAGACAAGTTTTTCGGCCACCTTGGAAACCACGGGCAAAATGCTAACAGGTCTAGTTGCTGGTGTATAGACAATTACCTCCTTTAAATACAGGAAAGACTGCAGCCAACTTCCACACATTTGGGAACATCCCCTGAGTAAATGAAAGATTTACAATTTTTGTAATCGGGTTAACTAATACTTCTGAAAGCTCTTTCAACACGCATGTATTCATCCCAATGACATCTTTAGACGGCCTGAGGGATCTAATCACTCTCATCACATCTGACTCAGTGATAGATACTATGTTGAAAGCTGGTTCTGTCTGTTTAACTTGACAAAAAGTGTTCTTATATTCAGAAGTAAAATACTTAATGATATTCTCTACTGAATCAACAAAATAATGATTAAGAGCATCAGCTATTCAGCTGGCTTATTCTGAAGTTTTCCATCAACAAGAAGTTCAAGTGATTTAGGATTTATAGAATTATGTCCCATTAATATTTTTAACTGGCTCCAAATAGACTTAGTATTGCCTCCTGCTTTTTCTATTATGTTGAGAAAGAAATCAGCTTTAGCTACCCTTAGTTCTTTAACTACCCTATTTCGTAACATAATAGACACTCCGTAAAAAATACTGCTATTTTCACTTGGTGTTAATAGAATCCATTGCTATTTGCACTTAGTGTAAATAGTATCTATCACTAAAAAAATATGCTATTTACACTTAGTGCAAATAGTCGCTGCCTTTAATTATTCATTGTGGATACATTTCTGTGGGTTTGGGTCAGCTCTGGGTTATTATTTGTTCTGTAAAAATCTTTCACTGTGGCCTCCAAACCAAAAATGAGACATTTACACCAGTAAAACATCTTAACTCCTGAACTTGCATTCAGTGGTCAGTAGAAGTGTACCACAGCTATTCATGACACATAATTTGCATTTGGCTCTTTCTAAAAGTTTGTGAAGTTGCAACATATCAAATAACCCTCTATGCCAGGCTTTTTATAGACAGTTGGTTGGTGTGGTGCATCGACCCAAACCTTGGTAGTCAGGAGAGCATCTGGCTTATTGATTGGCTGGATTGTGTCATGTGTTTGTAAATCTGGCTGACATGAGACAGTCCCGTAAAAAATGGTCTGTCTGTAGGCTACTTGAGGGTGTTGAAATACACATATGTGACTTACCACACTGTTTTATATTACACCACTGTTCTCCTTCTGTTAAGTTCTATCTATCTATCTATCTATCTATCTATCTATCTATCTATCTATCTATCTATCTGTCTGTCTGTCTGTCTGTCTGTCTATCTAAGAGTATCTCTAAAATAAGATTTTACTAACAGGACACATGTATTTTATTGGACATGACAGCCCAGCAAAAAGAATGTAAGGCAGGTGTCGATTAGATTCAGGACTATAAATTAAAAATGAATATTTTCTTTATAGTGTATCCACTAGATGTCTCTCTACACCATTGTATATTCCAACTGGTAACATTAGCACCGAAGTGTGCCTTAGTGGGGTTTGCCAGCATGAATCGGGGCTTATTATGCAATTGTAAGGCTAGTCTAATCGTAACCTTATGCCACAGAAGCACAGTGTTTTGGGATGAGGTCAGTCTAAATCCTTGCAGATGTTATTCTACCACAAATGCCACGAATATGTCTATGTTTAAGTTAAAGTATATAGTTAAATGGATTTTGCAGTGTTAATGTACTGTACATAACATAAGGATATCAACAGGCCACCACACTACCTTCATGCATTAAGCTAATAACTTAATTCAGTACATTTTAAACTATATTTCATACCAATGTTACATATATAGTTAAAGGAACATAGTGATAGAAAAAAAACATGACACGGGAGTAAATAAATAAATTTCAAAGCTTTTGCGTTCTTTCGCAAAACTTTTGCGCTTACTGGAGAGACTTGCGTTTGCTAGCACCTTATAGCCACAACCGCAAAACTGCGGGGGGATGCAAAAGTTTGTGATCAAATGAAACGTTTTGCTAGCAAATTAAATGTTTTTCGTTGAAACGCAAAAGTTTTGCGAGCGAACGCAAGTTTCTCGGGGGAACGCAAAGCTTTAGCGAGAGAACGGAAAAGCGTTGGAATAATTTCCCCTTCTATCTCATAACAAACATCCCCGTTCCTTGAGTCAAACCCATGGTCTTGGTGTTGCTACTTTGAGAGAGAGAGAGAGAGAGAGAGAGAGAGAGAGAGAGAGAGAGAGAGAGAGAGAGAGAGAGAGGTCTTACACGTTTGGACCATTTGCTAGTTTTCGTGCCCCACTGGGCTGATAACCTCTAATCACCAAAACATACAGTCGAAACAGCTTTAACATTTGCACATCAATAAGAAAGGTGCTAAGGTATTAATCACTGAGGTGGACGTGGACATCAATATCAGAGTGTATCGCCACTTAATCGTTAATCAAGTAATGATCACTAAATGGTGATAAAATCACCAAACTATGAGAGAAATAGGGAAGATCTGACTGGGAGAGAGAAAATGTCAATTTTTAAGTAGTGTAATTTGCATTAAGGACTTTTGTCATGGATTGGATGGCTTGAAGTTGGAGTGCTTGTAAAACCAGATTATTCTATCATGCACCAGTCATGTATGGGATGGGGCTAAAGAGCCATTTGGACCTTTAGACCATGGTAAACACACCAGACACTGTTGAGTCTTAATGGTAGTAGTGTTATATACATTTGTTTAAGTTGTTAGTGTCAATGGTAAGTTTAGATTCATGGTTTATTTACAACCTTCAGAAAATAAAGATTAACTTTACCCATGCCATGACCTACATTCACAGGGCAAATAACCACGCTCAATAGATTAAAGATTACCCAGCTGCGTTACCTCCAGCTGAATGAAGAAAGCCTAACATTTTCAAGTATTGAAATAAAAGGGAATGTTTACAACAACCATTACTTCACCCAAGACGATGTCCGTTTAACAAAACCACGATAACTGAGTAGATTTCACACGCGAGTGCGATATAATTTGCACCGACAGGGGTCCACGGTACTAAATCTATTCCAGTGATGATTGGTCGACACAAAAATGCGCGGCTCTCTTATAGGCTGGGGAGTGGAATATGCAAATAAGCTGCACTAGGCTTTATTAAAGGACTCGCAATGCGTGCAACGTGGAGTGGGTGTGTCGGCAGAGCACAGAGGACAGATTACAGTTCTGGGGTGAACTCTTGAAATAACGAAATTTTACTTTAAAATCCACGCTCTGGAATTGCTTACAAATCCTGTTTCTACTGCCATGTGCTTTGCTCAAGAGACCACTTTAAACTGAAGCACTTTCTCCATGAGTTCCACAAGGTAAGAACGTTTAAACAAATAAGCTATAAAAATGCTAAGTGTCTTCTGGTGCATCTAGTAGACTAGTAAACGACACGTCAACTATCTTAAAGATTTTTTTTTTAATCAAAAGCACTTTTGTGATGTATTTTATTGTATATTTTTAAATGTGTTTTTTAATGTTATTTATATATATATATATATATATATATATATATATATATATATATATATATATTATAACAAAAAGCTTACAAATGCAGAGTGTTGTTATGGTTACCTGCTTGGGGAACGCGAAGCTCCCGAATCTCTTTTTTCCATAACTTTTGTAGTTACTGAAATGTTTGAAACCCTAAATGAAGCGCATATATGTAAAATGTACATATATTTGCATGTAAAATCAGAATACTTTTAAGAGCCCTACAACCTTTTGTTTTGACTTCCTGTGGGGGGCTCAAGGGCATCTGTCACAAAGATTTGTCATTTCCACTCGTCTAATTTGTGTTGTGTTGTTTCATAAAGGCACACTGCTTCCTCCTAGAATAGCATTTTATAGCAGAATATCTTAAGAAACATTTTAAAGACATTGTACTCACACATCTGGGTTGTCTTTTGTCTGTATGTGTTTAGAGTTCTTCATCTCCTCAGTCCTCCAATGCCGGGTCCAGTTATGCCTATGGACGTGGCTGTGCAGCTGTACATCACCCATTCTCCCCCACTGCGCAGCTTCCTGAGCTCTTATGAAGACTACAGGACACGCAACCTGGTCAACACCTGCTACAAACCTCTGCGGCCCTGCCTGAGCTCCAGAGCCCACCTGGAGCCCCCTCGTCTGGACTGGCAGACCCCAAAATCCAAGCCCAAGAAGAAGGTTGTGTTTGCCGACTCAAAGGGTATGTCATTAACCGCGGTGCATGTCTTCTCAACTTTCGATAACAGAGAACCCATTACATCTGAACTGCAGTTTGACCTGGAAGACCTAGAAGAAGTCACAGCAACTCTCCATATAAATTCGGTCCAGAGCAGAATTCTAGACTTTCCGCCGCCAGCAACAGACTACCTAGATTTTCGCAGTCGGTTGCTGAAGAACTTGGTTTGTTTGGAGAACTGTACCCTACAGGAGCGAGCCCTCACCGGCACCATCAAAGTGCGTAACGTGGCCTACGAGAAGTCGGTTCATGTGCGAATCTCTTACGACACCTGGAAGAGCTTCCAGGATGTGGAATGCACGTTTCTGAATAATGTCTATGGTTGTCAGGATACAGACACATTCTCATTTGCCATTGAACTGCCTGGGTATGTGCTCCCTCAGAATAAGGTTGAATTTTGCATTAGCTACAGAACTGGAGAGCAGACCTACTGGGACAACAACGATGGCAGAAACTATGGACTGGTTTCAACGTCTTGGCAACAAAATAATACATGGAATTCCTCAAACCAGGGAAAGAAACCGAATGAATCCAGGAAGTTAGGCAGGAAAACCCAAGACAAGGAAGTTTATAAATGTAAAAGCCCGCTCCGATCCAGTGGCATTTTCCCAAACTGGCACAGTTGGGGGCACATTGCAATCAGTGGCCCCTACTGGTGACTTGAGCTGACATAATTAACTATCCAAATGTGTTGAAAGGTTTTAGCAACAATATTTCTCTCAACAGAAGAGGTATGACAACAGAAGATTAACATTCTCTTAAAAGCCCTTAATATGATTTACCTGTTGATTACTTTACAAATAGACCTAGATCAGCTGTCTATGAGCAGATTAAAGAGGGAACAGAGGCTGGTTGAAATGGTCACACAAAGGTAACCTTGTTTCTTTCAGATGGAACATGTTGCTGCATGTTTTATTCTTTTGTTAAGTAAAACGTGTGTGATGACCCTTTTCCTGAAGAGCTAGACCACTAAGGGGTCTAGAGTAAACACTATATTACATCTTTGTCAGTTCATTGTATAAAATGTGCCTTTGTCTTAAGTGTGCTAGAGAATTTCTTGTTAAAAATCTGCCATTGTGTGCCACATCTGCAGACTGTGCACTATAAAAAATGATACCAAGTGAAAATCAAGTCTGATGATTTGAAGAGGATACATCTATGTGCCTATATGCCTATGTCTCACTAGCCAATTTTCAGCCGATTTCCAGTTGAAGATTCAATTGTGGACGAGACAACCAGTGAGATTGTCCTTCATATTGAAGGGGTAAACTTGAACTGGTTACACATTTTTAGAAGGAAAAAAGAAAGAAATGTTACTATTTATCATATTTAACGTGTACTCTGTAAATAAATCAGCCTTAAAATAAATTTGGTTTTGATCATTTTTATCAAGCTTTTTATCTGCAAGATGTGCGTACGTTTAGGTGTCTTTTTTTTTTTTTTTGTGTTTGCGTTGCATGTGTTGGCAATTTAATGTGCTGAATTTAATGCAACTGAATGTGATAAGCTAAACAAATGGCCTGATAATGGTTTCTGTGCCTTAGGATCTGCTCAGCAAATGTCATTGTAAAGTAGTGTCTTTTGTTGGGTAATTATGTTTTAAGTGCAATTCAGTGAATATAAGTGGAATTGGTTGTGATGTCATATTTGAATCAGATGTGAAGAATGGCCTTATTTTATTAAAGAACGAATGGATGTCTTGGTAAATTCTCTAAAATAAAATAAAACTTCACATTTTCAGATTCTGTGTTTCAGTAACTTAAGTGAGAATGTGTCTGATCTGTCTTCATACTTGTCATGCTAAAATGACAACAATATTGTATTGGTGGCAATTAAGCAGGTCTCATAAAAAGCATTGGGACACAAATGATAACGACAACTGAGTTTGTTTACTCTTGTAGAGTTAGAAGCAAATCGAGTGCTACGTTGAATCAAGTTAAACTCTCAAGCACCTGAAAAAATTAGAATAATGCAGATTTGTGAGGAGAAGAGATTGGTCAATTTGATGTAGTAGCCTAACACCTGCACTTTATATACATATAAATCAATGCTTATGAATTGCTTTTATCTGCATATAAAGCTCTCTTTAAATCGTAAAGTAGTTTTATTTGAAGCAGCCAGAGGTTCAGTGTTAGCTCATGGTCTTCTCCACTCAGTGAGGAATGTAGAAAGCTCCATTTTCCACTTTCCTACTTTTCTGAAATTTTTAAAAGCTCTCACGCACATCTATGAAACAACTCTTTACCACAGAGAAAAGGGAAGCAGATTTAGACACAAGACCTGTGATAACCATTGATATGAACACCCTCTTGCCTGATCATGTACTGAACACACAGTTCAAAAATACCACATGCCAAGCCTATTTTGGCTGATCACCATTTATTAAACCACTGAACAGAGGAACATCATGTTGATAGTGGAGGTACTTTCAGATTACTCCAGTATCAGTTGCAGTGTACACACTGTGATAACCCTAAATAGCCAATTATAAATATAAAGAAACCTAAAAGTAGCACTGTGACTGGGTCCCTGTGACAGACTGTGAAAGGGTCCATTATAATTTTGCTAAATATTTTAGAAAAATCATTATTATGGAATGAACTATTTTTGTCCATGAACCATGCTGCTTATTTAAAAAAAATTCTGGAAGTGAGTCTCTTTATATCTTAAAAAAGCATAACAAGGTGCATCATGAAACATGGTATGAAGTTACACATGCATTTAAAGGTGTGGTATAAGGTATATGTACATCTCTTTGCACAAACACATCCATTCAAATTGCATAGCACATGGCCGGCAAGTATTTTGTGCCTCTTGCCTTATTCTTGTGTGCCAATTCTCATCGGAAAACCCAAAGACAGGCCCAAAGTAATCATTTTTACATGTTTGTCTCTGTCATTTGGACACCGTGACCTTAGAAATAGGCTTTACTGGCTCAGACTGATGACATTTAAACTGTACTGTTGGGAAAATGACTCAGCTCTTTCCTAACAGGCTTGCTGACTGAAGATAATGGTTTCTTGTAGCAGAACGTTCATGATTTATGAATGTGTAAATAAAGTAGGCTAGTATGTGGACCAGTTTTTAAAAACTCATTTAGCGTTTCATATTTTTAAACTTAATTGTGAGCTGTATAAGGTGACCATACGTCAAGTCAAGTCACCTTTATTTATATAGCGCTTTTAACAATACAGATTGTGTCAAAGCACTTAACAGTATCAAATTGGAGGATAGAGTGTCA
>JAFVLL020022431.1:0-37986 GCA_021397915.2 Tor tambroides
CTAAATGCAGGACCAGACTCAGAGCTACACATAAACACAGAATGGCTTGGTATAGTAGCTAACCCTAGGAGAGAGCTAAATGCTAGACAATACTCGGCGATAATACTGAGGAAGTCCATGGCTTAAGTAAGGTGTGTGATTGGGTGAGATAGTCCTCAGGTGTGAGCGTGATTAGTGAAATCAGCTGTGTGTCGTCAGTGCAAATGGATAATGGGAAACGCAGTCCAATGTAATGTGCCAGTAGTGTAGTGTATGAGTCAATGTGGTGAGCGAGTGACCTCTGGTGGTGAGTGAACAAAAGTGCATGACCAGGATTCGTGACAATATTGCGTAGCATCAGTGAACTATGGTGTAGTAAATGCTGCTCCATCTGAAAGCACGTGATGGAGATTTACTACTAATCATAGAACTGGCTTTACTGACAAGATGCACATGACTATCGCATTAGATTAATCGTGCAGCCATCATGAGAATGTGTTGGTACAGACAGCCCCCAAAAATTACCAAAAAAAAACCAAACAAACAAACAAAATGATAGTCCATGTGACTTCTTTATTCAACGATATGTGGGTGAAATGCAGTCATCTCCATAGGAATCTGCATAATGTGGATTTTTGTGCAAGGCAAAACATTTCACATATAAATTATTATTATTATTATTATTATTATTATTATTATTATTATTATTATTTTAAACATGTGAATTTGCCACATTTACAAATAAATAAATAAATAAATAAATAAATAAATAAAGCTGCTTAGTTTGGAAGTGATCTATGAGTAGCTGCTCTATATTCAATTTTGGGCAAGTTACAGAACTCAAAATATGTGTTTAGCTAAGCTACTAACTAGCATGCAAAAATATTAGCTATGCTAAGCTGAAAGTTTATCTTCAAAGAAAGTAGCTAGTTACATGTAAATATAAACAAATGGAAGCAAATCTTAAAATCTGTACAAATTCTTATAAAATAGTCATCAATTCACCAAAATGGAAAATAGCTGTGAACTGCCGTGAGATGTGTATTGGTACAGATACTGTCAAGCCCACCCAAAATCACAAATACTTTTAAAAGTACAGGTACTTTTTAACAAAACCCAGATGCTACCATGCAGTCTTTCAGCTTGCTCTGAGCTATTAGTTTAACAAATGTTGTGGCATTTGATCTGCGGCAGATTAAAACAGCAAAATCAACTCTATCCCTCTCCAAACTGCTGGTGTCTCAGTCCCAAGGCTGAGGTTGACCTTTAACGGTGGTTCAGCTTGAACTGCGCCTGCCCTCTCTGATTAACTGGAGAGAGGAAGGGAGCATGGATTCAGTCTTGGTTCCCTGAAGAAAAAACAAGGCGATACCGCTAAACACTAATGTCAACTATTGATAAGAACAAGCAAACAATGAGATCGGTGCCAGAGCTGAAGTCAATACCGTTGCACTGGAGAAAGATTGCACAAAACGTCCTTTCAAATGGGTTATTAAGCCCCGCTTACACTGAAAGCAACAAAGCGACCAGAACTAATTAAGTTTCAGTGAGAGATGTCAGTTCATACCAAAAGTTAATGATATAATGTAGCCATATCTAGCTACTCAAAGTTAAGAAACGTTTAATATGACAAGCAATGAAGACTGATTACGTTTAGTCCTTGGTTAGACCTTGGTTAACGCCTGATTAAACAAATAGACAGATTTTGACCAGTGTTGGGTGATATACTCTAAAAAAGTAATTAATTACTAGCTACTAATTAAACATTGAAGAGTGTAATTAGATTACTATCCTAATTACTCTCTCTAAAACTTATTTGCATTACTTATTACTACTTACTTTCTAAATCCCATATCAACCTTGACCGATTGGACAATACAAGGATAAACATGAAACTGCTCTATTAATATATTCAAACAAATAATATAAAACTGCATAAATTATTCTGAAGAATTTAAAGGAATGTTACATTAAAACATTCAACAATACATTTTAACATTACATATTAAATTTCAAAGTTAAATCCACTATTGTTTGATATAGAATTTTTATATAGTCATAGTATTTATGCAATTACATTAGATGTAACTGTAATTACAGAAAAAAATAAAAATACGAGTAATCCCTTACTTCACATTTTCAAGGGAAATGTAATTAAATTACAGTAATTAATTTCTTAGTAATGCATTACACGCAACACTAACTGAACATTAGTGTAGGTTATTCAGGTGTAGGCCAGCTTGCAAAATATAAGCTACCCAAAGAAATGCAAATAATGAGAAATATTTAATTTCCAACATAAACTCATTGAAAAACAATTCCAAAAATATAGCTATGCATACAATTCACTTCAGTTTCCAGCCGAAATGAACCCTTGTGCCAGTAAAACACCTTTTAAAATAACTTTTGTTCCTTTATGCACATAATTTGATTACAGAGAAAGATTATTGATTCATTTTGTAACATGGTAAACATGCTCTGTAGCACACATGGTACAGCTTTGCACTTGTGATCCAAAGCATCCGGGTACAAGCCCCATGAAACACAAGCTCTTATAAAAGAGCTCAAAGACTTGTAGCAAGCCAAAAGCAAGCTAAAATGGCATGGTTGCTTCAGCAAATGCATTTTTTTCCCTAGTTCTACTGGTAACACATTTCTTTTTGCAGAAATGTTTTCAAAAGCTTTAATTGGTTACTCAGCACACCGACATTAGAGTATCCAGATGTAAGAATATCTACTAGTCACTGAACCTGGCAACCTGCAGCAATAAATTCGCTGTCAGTTCGAACAGGACATATGTTACAAATCTTGACATATGTTGTAAAATTAAAAGCGAGTGAAACATCTGCTGGAAGGGAGAAGCGGCTTTCTGAGCTCAGCTAGAGTATGACGGAAACCAATCAATGGCTCTTGCTGTGGTGTTATTTCAGATGCTAGGGCTTCAAATCTAACAAGACCTTCAACGAAACCAAGTGTGTGAGACCACAGTGTAACTCCGAGCAAGACTGTAGTGCATTTTTGATGATTTGATGATGTGAGGTACCCTATAATTTTGATGTCAAATCCTATCAAACCATCACTAACTGAGTCTAGCCAGTATTTACAGCTTTAGGGTTTGGATATGTCTCATAGACCTTAACCTGAACTTGTCCATGTTGTCATTCTTTCAGAGTTCCCAACTGGCTCATATAAAGTAATCATTTACAATAAAAAAGAAAATCCTGCTAATTAACAGACCAAATTTACCAAGATCTTACCAAAAATGACCAAATTTACATAGAAGTTAGGCCATTAGCTTTTCATTTTATATCTTAAGCAGTATCACTATGAACTCAAGCTATGTGAAAATACAAAATAAATAAATGAATGAATGTGCGCAGTTTCAGGACTGCAGTTCAGACCCGAGTTCATTATATATATATATATATATATATATGTATGTATATGTATGTATGCAATACTATACTTAAGCACTATAAGCAACTTTATATTTCAAATCTCTGACAGTAGCACATGGCTCCTAAAACTCTTTTTTTCTGGTTTCTATGGGAACAGTGTTTGGTGGTATATGTGCAGTCAAGGCCAGAATATTTATTATGCTGTGTTTAACAGCCTAGGAAATGTCAACAGGTGTGCAAATGACATTGAGACATTAAAAAATTTCCTTGAGCTATTGTCATGTTTGCAAGTACATATGTTTATGTTTGTCAGAGTTTTCAGGAGACGTTATGTTATTTTAACTAAATGCATCAGTGGGTGGTAGCTGTTTATTTGATTGACTTACAACCTTGGATTTCCAAAACATATATTCATGAATATTTTCTGAATTCTTGTATCTTGGCAACAAACTGTTGAATGTTGAAGATTTTCCAATCATCCTAGTGGCGTTGTTCCAAAGGACCAAAAAAAAAAAAAAAAAGTGTCATCTTTCATCAGAATTTAGTAAAGTTGCTTCGCATCTCAAACAAAGTTTCCTTTCAGTTGACTTCATCTAGGACTTATGGAAGCTTGTTTTCACCAAATTATTAAAAAAATAATAATAATAATACAATGTTTTTTTGTTTTTTTTTCCTCAGAATTGTGAAAAAAGCCAGAATTGTACAAAATACTATATAAACTATAAAATTATGAGATATAATTGCAGAATTGCATGATATAAACTTCTGGGGAAAAATACAAATTGTGTTTGAAAAAAAAAAAAAAGAATTGTAAGATGCAGACACAGAATTGTGAGAAAGTCAAAATTTTGTGTTTATATATTGCAATTTTGAGTCGCAATTGTGACTTTTGCCCTACGAATTGCATAAACAATTCTAATTGTGAGATAAACAGATGAAATTAAAATGTTCATTCATTCATTCATTCATTTTAATTTATTTGTATTCCCTGGTGGAAACTGGCTTCCATAAGAAATATTGGTTAATGTTTCCAAAAACAAAATATATTTTAGACTGCTAAAACACATTCAGTCCTGGCCAAAAAGCCTCTTCAGAAGTGAGCAAAAACATAGAATTTATCATAATACCTTGATATAGGTCATTAAAGAAGTGTTTTAGCCATTTAGCACTATGCTATGCTAAGCAAGTTGGCTAAGGTAAAGGCGAATTGAAAATAAAAAGTAACTAAAACTATCAATTTCTGATGGATAAACTGATACGGTGTCCTACGTTTTTATTTCTTATTGACTATCCAGTTTCTCTTGAAAATGACATTAAAGGAGGTAAAAATCATTAAAGAATGGTGTTTCATGTTTGACTTTAATAACAAAGGTTTTGGTAATATTCCTTTCCTCTTTTTTGAAGTGATAATATCAGGTTTCATCTTCATCACAGTGTCTGCTGGGCTACTTTTTTTTAGTTTGAGTAACAACCTGTATGTTAAGATTGCAATTTCTCATTTTCAGGGAATTGTTGGCTTCACCTAGTGCAGCTGATGAACTGGACAGACCATAACATCTTCACAGCAGGGCGGGCATCTTCCCTCGACACCCTCAGCCCACCGTGGTGATGGCAATCATGCTAGCTCATTGATTTCCTGAGCCGACACTCATATGCCTGTTCTCTCTCATAAATGAGTATTAACCCCTGTGCAGATGGAAGCCTGTCAATAGCTGACCTCACCAAAGCAAAGAACAGAGGCTGCAACAGGCTTATATTATTAGAATTTTTAATCCACTTAAAAGCATTGTTTTTTTCTGTTAATTCTAAATATAATCTACTTATTTTGCCACAACATTCATTTCTCCCATATCACAATGTTGGCAAAGCTAATTTGACAGTTCTGTGCAAAAATTTTCAAAATTACAACTAAGTCAGAACTTCCCAAGAGGACTTGAACTTTGCATATCAAAAATGAGTAATAACATTGAAGCTATAAATTGTCATTTTAAATATATAACTGTAAGATGATTTTACAATTATTTAACTAACTATATTGCTAATATATTGTACATACAGATGTATAATGAGGTATTTGAACTTTATTCCTGATCATTTGATTCATTGAAATAAATTGATTTGCATACATACAAGATGCAATGCTACATGCTAATGCTACATTTTGTTATTAAATTGTATACAACACAATGCAACGACTCCATACGCATGTTGTCATGCTACACTACTACTTACAAGTAGCTTGTACAAGTAGCTTGTATCTGGAGAAGTTACACATTACGTAATGCCCTACTGTTGCGCTAGCCTACTACAAAAAGTTACAGTACAACTGTAGCTACTTTAATTTTTCTCCAACAATGTTAAGGTGTGGTCACATTTACTATTTTTCGATGAACTTTCGTGAGTGAAAGTCATGTGACCATGAATTTCGTTTGAGGGCGAAAGATTTCCCCCTGCAGATTTTGAACAAGTTTAAGTAGTCAAACCTGCTTGGTTTGAAAGTGACTTCTATGTGAATTGTCCTTCATATATCACTACACTATTGAGAAAAGACAATGATTTTTTTTTCTCACAAATTTTCATCAAAGTTCCCCTATTGTGATGCACATTCTACTGTAAAACCACAAAGTTGAATTTGCTCCCATTGTGAATTGTCATGCTACAAAAATACTTTCCAGGAGCTTGTAAGTGAAAAAGTTACATTACACTCTTACAGTAGAACTGTAGCTACTTTAGTTTTTCTTCAACAGTTATGCAACACTGTTAAAACTTGGTGACATTTACCAATGTTTAGCAAAATTTCGCAGGCTGATCGGTTGTACTTGGTCATATGAATTTTCCGTGTTGTTCAACAAATTTTCACAAGTGAAATCTAGTTGTTCTGGTGGAAATCTACATGAAATCCCATGCAGGATTCACAACAGTTGAACTTGGTCATATGGATTTGCCATGTTGTTCAACAAATCTTCGTGAGTGAAATCCAGTCGTTCTAATCTACGTCTGATCTACACAAAACTTCCCACAGGTTTCGCAACAGTTGAGCTTGATCATATGGATTTGCCATGTTGTTTGTCAAATTTTCACAAGTGAAATCCAGTCATTCCAATGGGAATCTAAAAAATCCCCATGCAGATTTCGCAACATTTGAACTTGGTCATATAGATTTGCCGCATTGTTCAGCAAATTTTCGTGCACAAAATCTACATCTCCATGCAAGTTTTGCAACAGTTAAACTCAGTTATATGGATTCACTGTGTTGTTCAGTGAATTGTCGTGGGCAAAATCCAGTCATTCTCATGGGAATTTACACAATCTCCATGCAGATTTCGCAGCAGTTGGTCTTATGGATTCACCACGTTGTTCAGCAAATTTTCATGTGTGAAACTGAGTCATTCCAGTGGGAATCTACATCTCGATGCAGGTTTTGCAATGGTTAAACTTCGTTATATGGATTCACTGCATTGTTCAGCTAATTTTCGCAAATGAAATCCAGTCATTCTAATGGGAATCTACACACAACCCCACACAGGTTTTGCTAAGTTGTTATCATAGATTTGCCACATTGACCAACAGAAAGCTTCTTCTGTGTGAATTGCTACACTACTGACAACAGACAATGGACTTGGGACTGCAAATTTTCGTGAAATTCTGCTAATATACCCTCCTGCTGTAAAACCACAGAGTTAAATTTGCTCACATCAGGCTTAAACTCACGTATATATCGAGTAAAGCCTTTTTGGAGCAAACTCATTGCAAGAAAGACCCAAAAGATCGAACCGGGGAAATGTGTGTTCTGCCGCATTACAATGCTGTTGGCCATGAGGAAGCTATTAGAAGGACTGGCATTGATTTATCTATGTGTGTTCGGCATTCAAAGCTCTTTTCAGCTGTTCATATGACAGCTTCCAGAGAGCGGCTAACTGATGCATAGATTTCTCTTAAGAACTAGCTGTGAAGATGTCTCACATCGAAAGTATATGAATATATAAACGTAAAATTAAATTTAATGCGGAGAGGACTGTAAAGAGACCCTGAGGAAAATCTTAAGTGCTCAGAGATTTTAATGGTCTTATAGTTCTTAGAAAAGTCTTAACTTTTTAAAAAAAAAGCAACAGAGAAAATGTGCTACAGCACTCCCTGTTCTCCTCTAATGACAGACAACCCTGAGATGAACCACCACAGCATTTTTCTTCTGACGTACACCATCCCCTTTATTTCAGCCGGAAAGGCCGTGTTGACTACAGTAACATCCAGCTTTCAGTATCAACAAAGACACATTGTTCCATTAGCTGCAGGACTACAGCAGTGTAAAGGGTCCCATCACTCACCGGAGGAATTTATTTATATCTCAATCAAGAGAGAGAGAGGGCAGGAAATGAGAAAACCTGGAGTAACAATGGACAAGTAAGTGGTACAAGAAATCATAGCAGACATTAGAGGATGTCTCATTGTATATGAGCAGAAATATGTATGCGCTTCTCAAAAAGTACACGAAGCTTTGCTAGCAAATGTGTCAGTCATTATATATCCACGCAGATTTAATGTAAATCATTTATATATAAAAGAAAAATTATGAACATAAAAGCCATTTATAAATGACAGTGATTATATTAAAACTCATTCAAACACAAAGTTTACTTTATGCTGTTCAGAACCATTTTTTAAATACTGCTTTATGCTATGCTAAATGTTGCTTGCAAAAAAGTTATGTGAATAATTACTGCTATCAGTGCAGTTCATTAAAAGTTAATCATTATTAATTATACATTTTCTTCGAAGTTAACACATTAACTTTACATAAAACTAAATATGGATGACTTTTGTAGTGTATAGATTTATGAAAGACTATACTCATTTACTTACGTACTTACTAACTTTTTTGGGGGGAGTGACATAGGTAGATAGATAGATAGATAGATAGATAGATAGATAGATAGATAGATAGATAGATAGATAGATTCCGATTAACTACAAAAATCACTTTAAGTACAAATACAGCAATGTTTTAAAAAAATGAGCAAAAATTACATACAAATTGCCTAACACCTAATGTACAGTCGTGGTCAGAACTATTGGCCTCCTTCTTCAATATTAGCAAAGAAGGTTGTGAAAATAAATCTGCATTGTCAATCCTTTTGATCTTTCATTCAAAATATTCACAAAAATCTAACCTTACATTGAAGTGCAATGATTGAAAATGCCCCCATCATATTACAGAATATATATTTTTTTCTCCAATACACATTGGCCACAATTATTGGCCCCCTAGAAATTCTTATGAATTGAGCACAAAACGTGCTCATGCCATGGCAATCCCAGTTCCCTGACCTGAACACTATAGAAAATAAGTTGGGTGAAATGAAGAGGAGAGGCACCAACATGGAGCTGGGAATCTGAAGGATCTGGAGAGATTCTGCAAGAAGGAATGGTCCCTGATCTTTTGTCAGGTGTTCTCCAAACTCCTCAGGCATTACAGGTGAAGACTCAGAGCTGTTATCTTGACAAAATAAACTTGCAAAAAGTATTGAAAAAAACGGGGTCAATAATTGTAGCCAATGTGCATGGGAGGAAAAAAACTTTAATTTCATAATGTGATTTCCCCCTCTTTTTTAAGTCAATGAAAGGTTAGATTGTGATTTTTTTAAATGAAAGACCTAAAGGATAAATATTGCAGATTTATTTTCACAGCCTACTTTGCTTATATATTTGCCAATAATTCTGACCATTATTATATTCTGACAATTACTTCTAAGTTAATTAAATCAGTTAATTGTAATTTCACGAGTTCACACTTACATATAATCAAACTAAGTAAAGGTTTATGCGTATTTGGCGTGCTGTTCACTGAAAGAGCCCGGGGCTCTCCCCTTGTCTGGGGAGAGGGGTCTGAGCTCAGTGTTTGGCCCGGCCTTAAAGTGCTCCCCCGAGTTCTTCTCCCCGTGCGGGGGTAGAACGGGATAAAGGTGTGGATTCGGGGTGGTAGAGGGATGCTGAAAGTCGAGATAATGGAGGTAGAACATACTTGGTTATTTATAGGCGATTGCTCACGCGCTGATTGGATAAATAGTGTAATCACTAATGATTAGCCGGCCGTGTTAATTATCTGTGCGTGCTCCTCCCGAAATTTGTTTATAAAACATCACTTAATCACACATTTTCTTTAAAGTCAATAGATTAACTTACTATAGAACTACATAATCGAAATAATATGGATGACATTTAATATATAGATTTCTGAAACAGAATGTACTCATGTGCATTTAAAAACAAGTGTGGAAGAACTTGACTGGCCTTCAGAAAGCCAAGTCCTTATCCCAGATGAGCATCTCTGTTGTGACTTTAAATGCAGACCTTGAGCCAAAAAACTCATCACCAAACACAAGAAACAAGTAGACAAATGTATTGGGACACCCCCTTCTTTAAAACAGAAAATGGCACTTCCAAAATTGTGGCAACAAAGATGGAAACATCATTCATGTATATAAAAATTGTATTTCCATCTCTGTTGCAACAGTTTTGGACGTGTCTAAAAGGACTGTACCCATATGTCATGATGAGTTTTTGCATTTACATTTACACTCACACCAGAGGTGTTAAACTGGGATTAGGACTTGGCTTTCTGCAGACCAGTCAAGTTCGTCCACGCTGACTGAATCAATCATTTTCTTTTTGAACCTTGTCTTATACACAGAGGCATTGTCATGTTAGGATAGAAAACGGTCCTGTCCAAACTGTTGCTATAAAATTAGAAGTACACAATTTCCTAATATCATTATATGCTTTAACATTAAGATTTGTACCTATGGAAAATTTAATCTTAAATGTATTTAACACCGAATACATGTAAGATAAAAAAAAAAAAAAGCTAACTAGCCAAACCTCAACTCCCAGTCCAGGTTTATTTATGTATTTATTTATTTTTTTTGTCATGTATCTTTATAAAAAGTTTCCAATTAGCACAAATTCAAATAAAATTACATTACAAAAAATATAATTACATTAAATTAAATACAATAAAATTGCATGTTGTAACCACAATGCATGCTGCATAACTGACCCTGGCCCTTTGAATTATTAAGTGAATATACACTCTCTGCTTCATGTCATGACCATAATGCAAGCTTGGATTTGCATAAAATTTTCAATAATTTAACAGGCAGTTATTCCTTTTTTAAAATACTTAGTTGGTTTAAGAATATCTACAGTATAAATCTCATAAAGACTAGTGGTTAAACATGTATTTTGACTAATTATTTAGTTTTGGCTGCACATTAGAAAATGTTCCTCTGACTTCTGAATAGCCTTTTAGAGATATACTCAAAACCAGGTCATTTATCAGGTCATTTTCAAATGAGAATGAGCCATAAATTAAGCTCTGAAAGAGTCAGTTTATAATTAACAAGGATGATGAAAACCAATTCATATCAAAGAGGAACAAGACAAGACAGATGCACCATCTTTACTCTCACTCATTTTCTCTATCAGAGGTGGAATTTAACAACAGAGCATGGAAAATCAATTAAACTAATTACCGGGCACTGTATCAAAGTAGGGAAGACACCCACAAAGGGCCAGACTGCTTCGTTTAGCCTTTCAGTTTCTAGTTGCACAAAATGTTCATTTTTCTTTTCCACCGAATGGTAACACATAAGTTTATTCTCGTGTCAAAGCAAATAAGCACTCTTATGGGACATAGCTAATGTCTTGAATCGTGATGCATGTTATTTATAGTGGCACAGTGCTGGCTTGTTTCCATGAGCAATCACAGTGTTTCTGAGTCAAAAAGTCACGCACCAATGCCAGCTGAGTTTGTTTCCACCCACACTTTAAGAGAAAAGGCTGGTGGGCACTTGGCAATGCTGATGCCAGACAGGTACATGCATGTATGTCATGCGAGATGAGCCCTTGGAGTTGATAGAATTGTCAAATTAGGGAATATTTGACATCTCCTTTTTGACATTACAGCTCAGGCTCATAAGATGTTGCACTGTGGCTGAAGCGCAACCACCTGTGACACTAAAATATTAGTTTCTGCAGAAAATGTGAGTAGTGTTTGCTCTTGCAAAACTTGCAAAGGTTGTTGCTGGTGTGTTTTGAGTGGTTGGGTAGGTTACTACTGGCTAATGTCAAAAGAGCCCACAATGAAGCCTGTAGATATATCTTCATCAAAACAGATTTGGAGAAATTTAGCATTGCAACACTTGTTCACCAATGGATCCTCTGCAGTAAATGGGTGCCATCAGAATGAGAGTACAAACAGGTGATAAAAACATCTCAATAATCCACAAGTAATCCACACCACTTCAGCCCATCAAATAATGTCTTGTGAATTGAAAATTTTGCTTTCTGCAGTTTTTTTTTTTTTTTTGTCCGAATCAGGAGAGAAATATGCATAGCACAGTTTACAAATGAAAACAGTCCAAATCAGATCTAAAACAAATGTGAGAGGACAACAGGAGATGGACTGTTATGGATTTGGAAGTGTTTTGGATTCTGGACACATATTTTGACCAGAAACAACTTAAAAGTTAAAACAGCTTAATTATGGTTTTATTTTATACAAACTTGCAGCTTTTAATTTTTGGACTGGAGTTGTGTGGATTACTTGTGGATTACTGTGATGTTTTTATCAGCTGTTTGGACTCTCATTCTGATGGCACCCATTCACTACAGATGATCAATTGCTGAGCAAGTGATGCAAAGCTTGGATGCCCTGAGGATGAGTACATTTTCAGCAAATTTTAATTTTGGGTGAACCATTCTTTTAATATTTGATTTCATTCCTTCTCAGGTATGCGTGTGCACAGGGGAAATAAAATAAATATATAGTTCAAGTGCGACAAAAACTTCTTCATACCTGTTAAAAATATATTAAAAATGTTTTTGAAAATGATAAATATGATACACTATTCAAAGGACTTGTTTACTTGATGGTGACACCATATATATATATATATATATATATATATACAGTCATGGCCAAAAATATCGGCACCCTTGGTAAATATGATCAAAGAAGGCTGTGAAAATTAATCTGCATTGTTAATCCTTTTGATCTTTTATTTTAAAAAAATCACAAAAATCTAACCTTTCATTGGAGACAGTACTAAATGGGGAAATATCATTATGAAATAAATGTTTTTCTCAAATACACGTTGGACACAATTATTGGTGACTTCAGAAATTCTTATGAGTAAAATATCTCTGAAGTATATTCCCATTCAAATTCACAATTTTGAGCACTCCAGGGGGATTATGAACATGAAATTATCCAGCCATGGCTTCCTGTTTCACAAAAATATAAATAGGAGGAAAAACAAAGCCCAAATTCCCTTAATCCTCCATCACAGTGAGAAAAAACAAAGAATATATTTCCGATGTGCAGCAAAAGATAATTGAGCTTCACAAATTAGTGAAGTGGCATTAAGAAAAGAGCTAGAGCAGTGAAAATTCCCATTTCCACCATCAGGGCGATAATTAAGAATTTCCAATCAACATAAAATGTTATGAAACTGCCTGGAAGAGGACGTGTGTCTATATCATCCTAATGCACAGTGAGAAGGAGAGTTTGAGTGGCTAAAGACTCTCTAAGGACCACAGCTGGAGAATTGCAGAAAATAGTTGAGTCTCGGGGTCAGAAAACCTTAAAAAAATTGTCAAACAGCACCTACATCACCACATGTTGTTTGGGAGGGATTCAAGAAAAATTCTCCTAGTTCATCCAAAAACAAACTCCAGCATATTCAGTTATCAGACACGACTGGAACTTCAAATGGGACTGGCTTCTATGGTCAGATGAAACTAAAAAATGAGCTTTTTAGCAGCAAACACTCAAGATGGGTTTGGTGAACACAGGGATAAAAAGTACCCCATGTGTACAATGAAATATACTGCTGTATTTTTGATGTTGTGGGCCTATATTTCTGCTGGAGGTCCTGGGCATCTTGTTTAGACATATGGCATCATGGATTCTATCACATACCAACAGATAAAAAAAAAAATCAACAAGTGACTGACCTGTTAGAAATCTTCTAATGTGCCATGTTTGGATCTTCCAACTGTACAATAATCCAAAAACAATCCTCAAAAACAACACAAAAATGGGTCACTGAGCACAAAACCAAGCTTCTACTATGGCCATTCCAGTCCTCTGACCTGAACCCTGTAGAAAATGAGTGAGGTGAACTGAAGAGAAGAAGAACCATCATGGAGCTGTGAATCTGAAGGATCTGGAGAGATTCTGGACGAAGGAATGGTCTCTGATCTCTTGTCAGGTGTTCTCTAACATCATCAGGCATTATAGGAGAAAATTTAGAGCTGTTAAACTGGCAAATGGAGGTTTCAAAAATTATTGAATAAAAGGGTGCCGTTAATTGTGGCCAATGTGTATTAGAGATAAACATTTATTTCATAATGATATTTCCCCCCATTTTAAATTATTATTATCCAATGAAAGGTTAGATTTTTGTGAATTTTTTTAAATAAAAGATCAAAAGGATTAACAATGCAGATTAATTTTCACAGCCTTCTTTGATCATATTTACCAAGGGTGCCGATATTTTTGGCCATGACTGTGTGTATATATATATATATATATATATATATATATATATATATATATATAATCTGGCTTAATTGTTAAAAATGTAAATTAAAAAAAAAAAAGTTAACTGCATTATAGCAAGATATAAAATAAGACTTGGATACATCTACTTTACCTGCATACTTACAGTACACTGGCCCATTGGTAATTTATTATATTTTTTATGCTATAAGTAATACTAATAAGTATACATGCACTGGGACTGGGACAGTATGCATATTTTCATCAATAATTATAAATAATCTGGTGGTATCCACCTCGTCTATCTACCACTTGGCTATAGCCTGCTATTTTAAACAGAGCATGAGCAATAGAAAAAACTTCTACTTTAGGTGAGGAATTGCACTTCATATCACCCATAAATCTGCATTTACAGTCAAAGTCACGACAAAGCCATTAATTTATCCAGTGTTCGCTATAAAAATAAGCAGGGGTGTTTTCCCACATATTATTTCAAACTACTGAATAATGCAACATCTTCACATGTATCTACCATAACAATTATTAATGGCGGTCGTATGCTAACTCCTACGCTACGGTTCACTGTAACACCCCTGTCACTTTCAAATAAAGAAAAGAAACACCCTCATTATATCTCGACCGCAGTCACGGCCGCGAGCGCACAGCGCATTTTCGCGCGTTGCACACCTCCACTTTCCCGCGTCTCCTGTCATTTCGGCGGGCTCTTACAGGAGGAACGGTATCCCCGCGTGCGCCGCGAGTTGACTCATCCTATCCTTCCTACGGCGGTGACACTGGAGCAGATGGTGCTGGTCTCGAAAGCCCACAACGACGCTCTCTGAGTAATGTTCCCTCACACTGTTTCCGATAACGGCTTTGCTTTGTCTTTTCACCCAGACTGGGCCGGCAGTGCTGTCTCTGCTAGAATGTACAGCCTCTGATTAGCACAAATAGCACTCAGTAATGTCTTTAGGCTCTTACGCCAGGTGCACATCTAGCTTGATAACTCAAGTTGTTGTTTTCTCTCTCTCTCTCTCTCTCTCTCTCTCTTTCTCTTCCATACGTAGCAAAGACATTCCGCCTTCAAGTTTACAGCTCGACTTCTGTTTAAAGTTTAGCTTCATCCTAATTAACATTAGATGTCCCTGAAAATGGTACATTAAAATTGTAACTACATTTTCTGACGAAAACGTGTGTCACCCCCACCTTAGTGTGGTGCACCAGACTATTGCTATAGAAGCTGCCAAGATGTTTTAGTCATTTAGAGTGGTTTCAGTGTGGTCGTAATGGTGTTTAGAGTGGTTCGTATAGCAGCAGTGCTCTAAAGGTGTTCTGAAATTGTTGTCAATGCATTGCCATGCAGTTGCCAAACTGTTCTGAATGGTTGTCAGTGCAGTTGCTGAGGTGTTCTGAGTGTTAGTGGTTAGTGCAATATTGTGGATGCTGCGGCATTGCTTTGTGGTTGATATGATGTTTTAAGTAGTTTATAGTGCATTGCTGTGCAGTTTATTGTGTGTTTCTGTGTGGTTGCTGTGCAGTTGGTAAAAGTGTTCTGAGTTGTGCAGGTATTAGTTGCTAGGGTGTTCTAGAACCTTCCACCTTTTGTTCTGGGGCCAGATTCTCAAAAATCTTCTTAAGAAAGAAGATAAGAAATTTCTTCAAAAAACAACTGCAGAACAAATTCTAAGGAGTTCTTAAATTTCATTTCAAAAAATGTTCGAGAAAAAGGAAGTTTTGTTGGGACTGGCTTGAAGGGAGTTCACCTTTTAGGGAGTTTTGTTTTTAATGCGTTGTGTATTTATATAGTTGTTTTTAAAGAGCCTGTCTCAAGATGTGGTCTGTTTCTCTTTCTTGCACATTAATTTAATCTCTTACGTTTGGGAATTTACGACAAATTGAAAGTAAGGTTATCCTAACTTTAAGAGGTTATTTACAATGACTTTTAAGAACATTCTAATTATACATCTCACAGTGTTTTTTTATGCATATTTACATTTATTTCAAAATAATAACTAAAGGCAGTAACAATTTGAACAATGTTTTGGAAACACTTTACAATAAGGTGTCTTTAGTTAACATAAAAATGAGCACTACTTCTACAGCATTTATTAATCTTAGTTAATATTACTTTCAGCATTTACTAATGCATTATTAAAATCAATAGTTTTGTTTGTTAACATTAGTTAATACACTGTGAACTAACATTAACAATGAACAACTGTGTGTTTATTAACTAATGTTTACATTTAATAAATACTGTAATAAATGTTCATTTTGTTCATGTTAAAAATAGCAGGTAAGAAGAATTTCATTATTAATAATGTTTCATATATCCAACCCTTGGTTGCAGCTTTGGTCCCTTTTTCAATGTAAGGGTGAGAGATATTATTGAGATATTATTTATCGCAAGGGTTTGTTAACCCCAAAATTAAATTTCTCATAGTCGAAAGTAGCAAAAACAATAATGAAATGTCCATTAATCCAAGTTTATTTCAAGTAATGAACAGACCAAAATATAATTTGTTATTTTCTGAAAATGGTCCACACTCAGATCTCATTAAATTCAAATATAGTGTGTCAAAACTCGTCACTTTAGGTTTGATGTCATTGGCACATAAAGAGGTCAAACTTGACATGTTTTGACGCATCATATTTAAATCCAACACAATCGCAAATTAGAAATGACAACTTATGACATCAGTCGCCATTATGGAAATCTTTCCACTAAAGAAAGGAAGTCATATGGATTTGGGATGTAAGGATGAGTAAGTTATGACAAAATTTGCATTTTAAGTTAAATATTTACTAAAGTAAAGTGCAGTACAGTATTGCTAGACTAACACCAACGTCTTGATTAGTTCAGAATCAAAAACCCTGCATAGCTGAAGGCTAAACATAAGCAGAATTGACTGTGATATTTAAAAAAAAAAAGGAATATTGAAGACTCAGTGGTTCACGCTAAGCCATAAAATGCCATTTTAACATCAAATCAAGCTTATAAGCACTGGCGTTTAAACATGAAATCAAAGTATCTGAAGTCTTTTGAAATCTCATGATGGCACGCAAAAGATGAATCAATTTGAGATTAAACGAATAATTTCTTGTTAAATCCTAATCATATCGCACCAAGACTGACTGCGTTGCCTGTCAAACAACAATACAATTGGCCGCATCCATTTGAGGAGTTTCACGATTCAAATTGATTATAGCCTCATACCCCAAGTGAAGACAAACATGTCGTAATTGAATTTTAGAGTGCGTAATTCCAAAACACAAGTCAATTCGTGACAACAGCATAAGGCCAGGCAAGAAAACGAAACAAAGTGTCGGGAGTTTGCGGTTTACTTCAGCTAGCCTGGGGTGAGTAAATAGCAATTAACTGAGAAATGCACGAATTGTCACCTACACAGAGCGGCTTCTGTGCTCTCGCACACACACTCGGAATACCAAATAAAGCATTAGAGGGAAGACGGGAGAACATGTGAACTTGGAAGGAATCACCTCAAGCATTTATAAAACACAAGAGATTATCGTAAAAGGATCCCGTTTTGAAGTACTGATGAATTCCTCCATTCCCTTGAAAATGGGTTCAAAATTTGTTTACACCCCAAGCAAAAACCAGAAATCGATGCCAGAAAGCAACTGCATAAACAACAACCGACATCACATGATGTCCCAATCAATTTTCCTAATCTACTCTTAGCGCATATGGGAAAAAAAGTCCAGATTTCATTTCATAAACTTGAAAAATGTAGGGCTGCAGATCCAAAAATGCCATTAAATATCAATTTAGCACCTGCCGACCTGAAACACACAGCAGCTTTCTGAAAAACACTGAATTACGTGAGCTCCCTCAGATCACCGTTTGAGAAATCTGTAATCCCTCCGGGATCCAAGTCACGCAGGAATTCTGATACCAACTAAGCCTTGTATTGTTAACACAGAACAATTCCTTTGTTAACAATGGGAAACAATAAGATGTTCTTCTGTGAACAATGCTGACTTAGGAGCTACAGATACTTTAAATTCCCTTTGTTTCTACCTCTCTCAGTTATTGTGGGAGTGAAAACCTCAGCTTGTGGAGATCCAAGATTGATTACAAATCACTGCTTAGCATCTCAGTGTGTCATTAGCTGAAGTAGCTTTCGTGATGCCGTGTTGTCATTTCCCTCCTACGGCAAGCATATTTAAGGGTCATTGGTTGCTAAGCATGTTACTGTGGGTGGGTTGCAGGACGACAGACCAACACTGTCCACATAGGCTGCCAGGTGACCAAAGTATGCAGTTTTTTTTAAGGTCTGACTCAATAACGTACCTAGCAACTCTGAAATCATGTATGATTCATGGGTAAACAGTATATTTTCCCAGTTTTAAGGTTTTGGCGAGAGCAATACTGGTTTGTCAATTTGATCTGCCAGCCAAAAGCAGATAATAAATATTAAAAACCTTTTTTTCCAATGTGGTTTATCTAGAGGGAGGAAAAGACATTTTAGCCCCCATTAAAAGTTCTTTTCATGAACGTTTTATCAGCTTGACGTGAATGGTCTAGTTTAAAAGGCATTGTGCTTCACAGGTGAAAAATGTCATGCTATCAGTGCACATGATAATATTATAGTAGATTTCGTCTGTTTTGTTAAAAGGCTCCCATGTCTTTAATGCCATAATGTTACCGCTTTCAAAAAGAGCGTTGAATGCTGATACCTTTATGCGTACATTTATAATCTATGCTTAATAAAGGGACATTTAATACATTTGTGAGTGACCTTATAATGAATAAAACAGCCTAGTACTTTCATGGATTTCATAAAGAACCGTTTTATCTCACAACAACAGCAAACCAAATGAATTAATTACTAGTCTCATTATGTCAAATCAAAGTAAGATCTAATGCAATTTCCGCACTTCCAGGCACAATGGAATTGTAAAAATAAAGATTGTACTTTGAAAAAAAAAAAAAAAAGTTTCCTGAACACCCCCACCGCCCCCATCTGCCATTGGTTAGAGGAACAGATAGCCCTGCCCCCAAACTTACACCATTGGCTGAGCCAGTGTTGCTATGCTGTCCAGGGGCACGTTCAGGCTCATACTTGCCCAACGTTTTGCTATAGTTTCCGGGTTGAACGACATGTTTCCTGGAAACGGTGTGCAACGGAGTTTGAGATACGTTTTCTCTTGTTTGGTGGGTGTGTCAAAAATGTCAGCCCAATCAGCAGCAATGTGTATATAAACCACACGGTATTAAAGAGACAGCTCGCACAATGGGTCCAAGTGAAGTCATTTAACATGTGTCCGCTGCAGCTCGGTATACACAACAACTGAAGATATTAGAAGACATGTTTGTCGTAAGAGTTTTATAGTAACATAGCATATCAACATTATGATGATGATGAATTTGTAAGTAAATGTAATTAACATCAAAATAAATTCACAAGAGCAAGTATATCGTTTGCACGTTTATTTACATTAAAGACAAAAATAACTGAAATAATGAGCACAAGTATAGATCTGGAACTTCTTTAAGTCTGTCTAAATATCATGTAGTAATTGCAATGTCTTCTGGTCCATATCCTTTCCTTAGGAAGGTGTGCTAGATACTGATTAATGTAACATAAAAATACTATACATATTTATATATTTTGCTATTGTATTGTGGTGTGACACTTTGGTAAACTTTTCTATGCTCCTCTGATTATATAATGGTAAATATTACAATATCATAGCACAACAACAGTGATCAGCAATAATGATAAGCCTAATACTCGCAATAAAAATAATAAGGTCATATAGATCATAACACAGTCTCGGAGGTAAGAGGTGGATTATCCTTAAATTCTCCACCTGAAATTTCTTTTCATCCTGAAATGCGTATTTTGCTGTATTAAACACGTATTTATACCGATTTCACCAGGCTCCGAAAATTCTTCAAAAAGAACACAAAGAATGATCTTCTCAGCCGCCATAGTCGCAACTCTTGCGTCATCAGAAAAGGGTGTTCAACGCATCACCGTTTCCGTTTAATAAACGTTTTGCACCGTTTTTTCGGGGCTGAACGCAGCCCTGGTCTAAATGCTCAAACAAGAAATGATGCAAAACATTTACATTTTGAAGAGGAATCAACCTATGAATAATTTACTTACAGCTGTCTCTTAAGCAGTGAAAAAAGGTTAAAACATTAAAATGCATTGTCAGTTTTTTGCTTACGCAATATTGATACTACACTACATCTCAAATGAACTGATCTGCTCAAGGCACCATTTCACCATGAGGAGTTATAATAAATGTATTTGTTGTCTATACTGAAATAAATGTATGATATAATTCATGAATATATTCCACAAAACAATTATGCTATTTGGGTTTGTCTGTTCACTGAATCAATTTTGAGTTAGTTACTAGCTAGCAATATTACATATTAGTCACTGCATCAGCACAGGAATTACTCAGTAAAGCTCCATAGACCACAATCTTTACACATAATAGTCCTCAACTTCACTCCTCAGGTATCCAAAAAACACAACAACATAAAACTCTTCTAAATCTCCAACTAAACATGAAACACCAACGAGTCCTTTGCTCATGAACACAGAAAATAACACTACTGCCAATCGGCATCAACAATGCTAAACTATGACTTTGGTGATGGTAAGAATTAAGAAATAAATACCACTCCCATAATTTTCCATTGTATTAGACCCAAGAAATTCTAAAGTCATTATTTATGTGAACAGTGTAATAAACTAATTGGTTAACATTCAAAAATGATTTAATGGTTCGTCGCATTTTAGCGTTACTAAAGAGAATGTAAAATTAAAGCTCAACCCCATCAACTTTAACTTGAACAGTACAGAACAACACATCTTACGTGTTAACACAACAAGCCATGGTACTTCTCATCCAGTGTAAGACCCCCTTTATACAGTAAAATGAATTCAGTTCAATTCAATTCAAGTTTATTTGTATAGCGCTTTTCACAATACAAATCGTTGCAATGCAGCTTTACAGGATATTAAGTTTCTACAATATATTTAGTAGTAGCTTATCAGTGGTGACTGTTCAAGTGGATGTACATATTATGGCAGAAATGTATTGTAAAAATCAGTTAAAAATGAATAAAATGATTCATTTCAACAAACTCCATTTGAAAGCTTGATAATCTGTTGTAGAAATGAAAATGAATGTGGTCAACATTTTTTAATCCATTTAGTTTAAGCAACTTCAGCAGAGAAACATCAAATGCTATTTTTTGTTGAAGCAACACAAAAATCTATTGAGCATGCTCAGTTTAATCACATGATGCTTAGCCCCGCCCTTCCCCAAGTTTACCAAACATGAAAACGTTCATTAATAATGGTGTTTTCAAATCATTTAAGTGGTATATTAAGTGTTTTGCAACACAATTATTGCTTAGCACTGACACAACAGGTTACATGCTTGCTCATATATGTTGTACTCATGTGAACCCAGGTTCGAACCAGACCTGGATAATAGCTTGAAATTGTTACTGCTGTTCCACTATCTTGTCAATGTCCACTGTCTTATATTTTAAAGACAACACAAACTGCTAAAATTTAACTTAAAATATTGTGGAAGTTGTTACTAAAACATATTGACTTGAGGCACCATGACATTTTTTACAGACAACCTTTTTTTTTTTTCTTTTTTTTACCTTGTCAGCAATGTTTTACTCAACAAAAGACATTGATATGCAGCTTCAGTGCTTGTTCACTCCTTGTGATGTTTTGCAGTCTTAGGGAAATGATACAGACTCCTCCTGCAAATCTTTGAAACAAAAAGTTTCATGCAGAATAAATACATCTCTGCTCTTTTAATATATAAAGATCACTCATGATTTTTTATTTATTTATTTATTTTGGTTTCTTTGGTTTAATGTACTACTTGCTAACCTTTACTTGATTGTATTCCTACTGAGAACAAAATTAATGCCAAGATGAGTGCAAAGAAGAAACTTGTGTTTATGAGGAGAAACATGCTCTGACCTTGCTCCAAAACTCTCCAGGAACAGAATTCCTGGTCTACACAAGTGCTTCTTAAACTTGTCCTGTGAACTCTCACCACTGCACATTTTATATGTCTCCTTGATCTTCCTGACCAAGTCTTGCTATCTCTACCAATGATCTGGTGAGTTGAGTCAGGTGTTTTAGATGATGGAGACATACAGATTATTCAGTGGAAGGGCTCGCCAAGACAGGTTTGAGAAGCACTGGTCTACACATATCCATACAACTTCCATCAGGGGTGTCCTGTCCTGCTCCAGAACGAGCAATGTCCTGGAAAGTTTAGCTCCAGCTTGCCCCAAACACCTGCCTGAAGACCTTGATAAGATGGTTCTGATTTGTTTAATTGGGGTTGGATCTAAATTCTGCTGGAAGGTGTTCCTCCAGGAGTAGGACTGGACACCCCTGGTACATGTACATGCAGGTTGGCAAAGATCAGGGCTAGGCAATGTCGGTCCTGGAGTGCCGCTTTCCTGCACCAGCGGGAATTGAAGGTGGGGATTGTGAATGAACAGCACTCTCTCCACCCTCAATACCACGACTGAGGTGCCCTTGAGCAAGGCACCGAACCCCTAATTGCTCCCCGGGCACTGGAACAATGGCTGCCCACTGCTCCGGGTGTATGTTCACTACTGTGTGCATGCACTTGGATGGGTTAAATGCAGAGGACAAATTTCGAGTATGGGTCATACTTGACAATACATTGCATAAAAAAAATAAATAAAAAAAAATAATCCTAATCTTGAAGACATTAGGCATGTTTGAGGTGCATCAGCACTGCGCAGACCAATCGGCGTATGACATCAAAGTTCTGCAACAGCAGTCAAAAAGCATAAAGAGTTGTCTGCTCTCCAGTTACTCTCGCGGTACTTTGATATCATACACCGATCGGATTGCACAGCGCCGATGCATCTCGAACAAGACTATAGATTAGGGTTTGATTAGGGTTGGAGATAAACTCTGCAGGACAGCGACACTCCAGAATTGACGTTGCCTATCCCTGGCATAGATGCAATGTTAGAATTTAGTCAGCTTGACCTTTAGGCCTACTTGGCCACAAATTCGCACTATGCTCAGTATGTTCTCTCAGGTAATATGGGTGAAGAATCTCTTTGCATGCCTGGTCCATCTTCGGCAGGCATGTTCAGACATCCCGGAGGAACACATCAACATATGAATGGAGGATATACATTGCTCCTTCATGAAGAACTCTTGGCTTTACAGTAAGGACTGGAAGTTCCTTCAAGTAGCAAAGTAGTCACATTTGACAACCACAAAATGTTCAAATACATGTTGCTTTATAATTTGAAACTTTTAGAAAAAATGCTTTTTTTACTTTTGGTGTTGTTATACAATTGAAAATGTGTTTTAGGTTTCAGAAATGTGTCTTTGGAATTGAGAATACATTTATTTCATATTCGTAATGCAGAACAAAGTATGAAGAAATCACTAGCTTGAATCAGTGGGCTCTTAAACAACTTCAGCTTCAGTGACAAAGACTAGACCTTTATGGGAAAGCGACTTCTCCCACCACATCCCTCATTACAGCATACCTGAGAGAGTAGCAGCTTATCGCTTCAGAAGCTTGCTTCTTTAGAAAAGGTCAGTGTCTCTGAGCTTTGCTTAAATTTACCAACAATGTTCAGCAATTTTCTTGCACAGTTCTTAGTTATGGACCCTCAAAATACCACTGACGTTCTTCATGTAGAATTAACTTAAAATGTCAAGGACTCAGTTAGGCATTCTGTGCTCAAGCAAAACCATCCGTTCAGTGTTATACACTAGCCATCCCTGTCAGTTTGAGTTTAGGGTTGTGTTTCTAAAGGCCAACTTCAGAAAAGCCATACTAATTCAATATTATTTCAATCCTGCCTGATCTTATTTTCTCAGCTGAGAATTTTTGACACATCTTCACAAAGCTCCTTTCCATGCAATGACAAGGAACAACCCAAGGACCTTTCTAGCTTATTTATCCCTTGCATACACTATAGTCCAAGTCTTCTAAAGACCTACAAAAGAAAAACCAACACAGAACACCTGAGAAACCACATAGCAATGCCCCTGGCAATTGCCTACAACACCTAGCATTATAATAACAGGCAGGTCTATGCAGCTAAGCACCACTCATATTTTCTTTGGAAAGTGTCAAAATCTAGTTCTTTTAGAAGTTGGTACTCTGGAGGTGTAATTGGCTTCGGTGACAGAGCCTTTGAGTTGGAGATACTGCATGTATTAAATAGAACAGAAAACTGTTGCTGGATCTTGGTGAAGGTTATGATGTTGCGATCATCCATAGTATGTCTAAGATGCTGTATTTGACTCCTTTCTGATGTCAAAACCTAAAGGGTGTTTATGATTGAGGTTTTCACTGGATAGGAAAGAGTATGCATGTTTTTTTTGTTTTTGTTTTCTCTCTCTGTGATTTGTTTTTTGTTTTTTTTTTGTTTTTTTTTTATCTCAAAGGAAAAAGCTTCAATTATGGTGCAGTGCAGTATAGTGATGTTAATAATAACATTACTTTTATCTCTTTCCCCGCCATTAACAGAATTTTCTGGCTTTGCATGTTTTCACTGTTATATCTTTTTTAATTAATTAATTTTTTTTTTTTTGTTTATTTTTAATACAGAGGCTCTTTTTTATTTAATTTTTTTGACATATTGCATGTTCGGATATTCACATAAAGCAAAATATTCTGGGGGCTATGAAAATTTGTGAAAATTATCAAAAATTCTGGCGGTGGCTGGCTACTATTTAAAAAAAAAAAAAAACACTAGCATGGAAAGAGTTCATGTCATCAACAAAATGTGGATATTGACGTGAACATTACAGAATGAGCTAAGCAACTACCATTGATATAAAGTCCTGTGCCAGCTAAGCAACTGACATTTATATGAATGGAGATGTTAATGCTTGCCGTTATTGTTTACATTTACATTTTGTCTTTTAAATGGGCAAATTTTGATCTCTGCGTCAATATGTCAACTAGATTGGTTTTCAAACTGAAGTATGGGGTAAACAAAAATATAAATAAACACTATTTTTTTTAGGAAAAAATGTATTTTAGGGTTGCCAACGTTAACAAGCTATACAATTCACAAAAATAAAACCAATTTTTAAAAATTAAATTAAAATTAAACAAAAAAAATGTTTTAACACGTTTGCCTAATTTGATATTATTGTTTAATTATGCTTAATATATATATATATATATATATTTTTTTTTTTTTTTTTTTTTTTTTTTTTTTTTCCCTACACAGTATAAATTGATCTTTATAGTAGAATACAAATATTGCTACCTTTTTATTTTCTAAATGGGGTCCCCCACAAAAGGATTATGATATTTGGATGTCATGGGCGTCAAGAAGTTTGTCAATCCCTTGCATAGATTTTTGACTTGTCAAAACAATAAAAAAAGTATCTTAAATTATTTGTGCTAACTTGATTAGTATTCACAAGCTAAGCTCTTCCATAATGATATAACCACTCGACCAAATCCCACCCCCAACTGTGCCCACCACATTTCAAAACAAAGTAAAGCCCATGGCAATCACACATTTGCCTTCACCGTGACGCCATGAGCTTACATTCAGTATGAATGTGTACTTTGAGCAAACATCACACTCCTTTTTAATGTGGGAGCTTGTTCGTTAATTGTCTCACAGTGGAGACCAAAACACCTTCAATCAATTATTCCCATGATGGGGCTTGTGTTCCCGCTATCAAGCTCTCCATCAGTTGATTATATCATTGATCAGGGTCTCTATCACCACAGGGAGTCAGAGAACTGGAGTTGTGACAGTCTTGATGACCATCTCATCTGACCGCGCAATCAAAAGCGCTATGAAAAAAAACACAAAGTCTGAGATTTCGCTCATATTCTGTTTCTCCATTGTGATCGGGAATGCTGTCATGTGGTGTGGAATGTCTTGTTCTGCTTTGCGCTTTAGTCATAGTGACTTGATCCTTGACAGCAGACGTACTGGGATGACAATGAAAGCAAGACTTCAGCATTTTATGTTTTACAGACATCACCGAGAGCAACCCTGTCTGCTACGCATTAAACAATCACAGTGCACTATACAGTAGTTGCGTCATCTCTTAGAAGCTTGTCAGCATGTCTCTCAGCTGCTCTGGAGCAAATGATCAAAAAACGTGTGACAAGTAACAGAGAATAAGAATGTAGACGCAAATATATCAGTTCACAGATACTGATTCTGTGGACATTATCTATCTATCTATCTATCTATCTATCTATCTATCTATCTATCATATGAGTATGTCTGAGTAGTCTATCTATCCTTTTTCTTTCATCCATCCATGAATCTATTCCCTCTTCCACTCACTTCTTCCTTACACTCATTTATGCTTTGCAACATCCTTCTGTCCTTTTTCACTTGTCTGTCTGTCATTCCATCTGTACTGATCTTTTACTTTTCCACCTCAGACATTTTGAAACTGCAAACAGATTTTGTCTATGGGATATGTCATCTGAATCCCAAGGGACTGTGGCCTCAGACAGGCTTTCATTACATTTCAGGTAACGAACATTATGAAAACATCAAATATTCAATTCACTTCCAAACCATACAAGTCACAGCATTCCACTCTGATGTATATGTGCTATACCCAAAGAGCACAGTGAATGGCAGCATGGTGCCGATGCTGGAATGTCTATAATTTATACCGAACAACCCTCTGGCCTCCAGGTCTCACATATAGTGTTTGTTTGATTTAAGTGCCGTCTATGGTGCATGAACACATCCAGTTATGAGAGCCGAGCCCTGCAAACAACACCCTGTTAGAGCAGCGGTTGTCATGGCAACGCAGTGTAGACCATGAGGTCTCGTTGGATAAAAAGCCTCTGAGTTCTGAAACATAAAAAATTGCAAACACAAAAGCATGCCCTTTACCTCAGCAAGGTGTCTGTGTGTGCGAGTGCATGGGAGAGAGACAGATTTCCACGTAATGCATCCTAAAAGACAGACAGATGAAGGGGCACATCCCACAATTCACTCTCTCTGTGTTGAGTGATTACTGCTAAGCTATTGAGCTGTCAAGGTAAATGAACTACAGTAGGAGAGTCAGGTTTACAGTGATGTGAGCAATGGTGTACATTCAATAAAGCACATTTACTGTATCTGCATACTCATTTACAGTTCATAAGTTTATGTACCTTTTGCAAAAGCAGTAAGAAAGCAAAAAAGAGAGATAAAATCTTAGAAATAAGATCATAAAGACGTCTTTGGTGTTAGTTATGAGTTCCTCAGTTGTCCAGAAATACAAAGCTGGATCTCCACATCATATAGTCCCGGTGGGGATGAACTCAAACATGCAGTGGATGTGGGAAAACCAAAAAACACAGTACCTGGAGGATTTTTGTCAAGAATGTTGAGAAGCTTCGCTGCTCAGGGAACAAAAAAAAAATGTACGATTAATATATATACAGTGTACTCTTGGCAAAAACCTGCCCTCCTTAGTTACTGTTGCTATGTCCGACAAGCCATACCTCTCTCACACTACACACCATGTTCCCACGCAGTAAAAAGTGCATCACAGACCAAAGAGGAAATTAGTCTCACGTAGTCAGACCTTGTGATTGACAGCAGAAGGTCTGGGAACCTTGGGCACTTTGAATGGTCAAGGCCTGCCCAAGAGGCCATATGACTGACAGGTAAAGCAAGCAATTACGTTTCATTTTGTGCCGCGTCATGTTTATGGGTGTGGAAATGTCGCCACAATAACAGACCGGTGTGTAAAACTCTTGGACATATTTTAAAGATTCTATGCTGTGAACTTTAAATTTTTCACTTACCTTTGAAAATCCAACATTTAGTTGATCCTGATAAGCGCTCATCGTCTCAATTGTAAATATGACAGCTTTTTTCTTTCATGAGAAGGTTTGGAAAAAAGAACTGTAAAAAAAAGAACTGCTGCTGTGACCTTCTTGTATTTTTATATGTGCACACACATCTCCTGGAAATCCCAAAAATGTAACCAATACAATGACGACTTTGAAACTCCTGAAGTGTTTCCAGTTAAGTGTGCCGTATGCATTAGACATTCAGCCAGTGGTCCGTGGGCATGACGTCTGAGGCTGAGACTAAGAGGAAACCGACAACACACCGACAGACAAGACAGAGCAGGTTACTTTTCTTTTCTTTTTTTTTTTTTTTTTTTTTTTTTTAAGAAATTCAAACAATAAATACCATTTTGTGGCTCTTTAATGTTTTGTGATAGCTCACTGTATTGCCTCAGTTCAAGCAACATGTGAACAGATCGTCTTTGCATACTTACAGCACAAAATAAACATGAATGAACATTATAATGTATTTTATTTCAACCCTGGAAAGACTTCAATATACACAGTTTTTCAAGTTTAAGTTCACCGAAGTTAATCTACTCTCCTGTCTGATTTGTTTGTCGAGCAAGATGGCAGATTCAGCATTATGATTGGTCAGATTGCCTTTCAGTCAAGCTCTTTGCGAATGGTCAGTTATGAATATGGGACTGCTGCTGTAACCTTCTTGTATTTTACATGTGCAATAAGCAGATTAATTACAAAGTATGGTTAGAAAACTTGAAGCTTGTGGAGTCTAACAGTCAAATTCGAAGCAAGATGCAACCCATAGAAATGTGTTATCAACAATGTTTCAGATAGTCTGACGGAAGTTAAAAGTAAACAATAAATGAAATGTGTGTGACCTGGTAGAACAGACCTCATAAGGATCGGGCTTAGGAGAGCGGATAACGATCAGTTATAAAAATGCTTGATCGGCCCGAATTGGCTCGGGACATCCCCCATATATATATATATATATATATATATATATATATATATATATATATATATTGTGGCGGGGTGAAAGAATCACACAACAAGGAGAGCTCAAATAAATACCCCGGAGGGTGGATTTATTTATAAAGTGAAGGTGCGAGGTGCAGAAAGGGTTGCTGAGGTGCTCTTCCTGTGTGATTCCTTCCCAGTGCAGTGCGTCGGTGCGAAGCTGGTGTATGAAGGGACTGTGTCACTCGCTGGGCTCTGAAATCAAGAAGAGGTAAGCACATTAGTTCTCAGCTTGGTAGGAGACCTGTCTCCCCGTCTTCCAGCCTCGCACGGCTTATCTGGCCGCGGGCCAACGAGCCTCAGGTGTGGCCGATCCAGCCGTGATGAGCAGGTGCAGGTGTTTCTCCTTCGTCTCCAGGGCAACGCTGATGAGTAATCGGGACGCTCGTCACACTCCCCCCCCCTAAGCGTTGTCCTGGTCCTGGTGGAAACATAAGATGATATTAAGGGGGAAATAGGGGGTGGGTGGGGAGTGACCCCTGACAGACCTGTACTAGCTGACCAGATCCGAGAGAGTCCGTCGGCGTTGGCGTTGGAGGCTCCGGCTCGATGTTGGACGACGAAGCAAAAGTCCTGGAGCGCGAGGAACCACCGCGTCACCCTGGCGTTGGTGTCTTTCGCCTTTGCCATCCACTGGAGGGGCGCGTGGTCCGTCAGTAGGGTGAATTTCCGGCCCAACAGGTAATAACGCAGCTCCAGGACTGCCCACTTTATCGCCAGAGCCTCCCTCTCCACGGTGGCGTAGTTTCGCTCCGCCTTGGTCAGCTTCCTGCTGATATATAAGACAGGGTGTTCCTCACCTTCCTGGACTTGGGACAGGACGGCTCCCAACCCTGCCTCGGAGGCATCCGTTTGGAGCAGGAAGGGGCAGCCGAAGTCCGGGGCTTGCAGGACCGGTTCCTCTGTCAGGGCGCGCTTGATCCTCTGAAACGCCTCCTCCGCCTCTGGACTCCAGATGACGTGTTCGGGCTGCCCCTTCCTGGTAAGGTCTGTCAGAGGGGCGGCTAAGGAGGAAAAGTTAGGGATGAAGCAGCGATAATAACCCGCCAACCCTAGGAACGCTCGTACCTGAGTCTTCGTGCCCGGTCTGGGAGCGGCGCGGACGGCCTCCACTTTCGTCTGTTGCGGCTTGATGAGGCCCCGTCCGACCTGGAACCCCAGGTACTTGGCCTCAAAGAGCGCTAGGTGGCATTTGCGAGGGTTGGCGGTGAGTCCAGCCCGTCGAAGCTCCATAAGCACCCTCCGCAGACGGTCTAGGTGGTCCTCCCAACGCTCCGAGTGGATGACGACATCGTCCAGGTACGCGGCCGCGTACTGCTGATGGGGACATAGAAGGATGTCCATGAGCCGCTGGAATGTGGCCGGTGCCCCGTGAAGGCCAAAGGGAAGGGTCCGGTATTGCCAGTGGCCACTTGGAGTTGAGAAGGCCGTTTTGGGCTTGGCATTATCGGAGAGGGGTACCTGCCAGTATCCTTTCCTTAAGTCGAGGGTGGAGATATACCGGGCCCTTCCCAAGCGATCCAAGAGCTCGTCCACTCGGGGCATTGGGTAGCCGTCAAACTCCGAGATTTCGTTGAGGCGCCGAAAGTCGTTGCAGAAGCGGAGGGTGCCATCAGGTTTCGGGACCAGGACGATTGGGCTGGACCACGGGCTGCGCGATGGTTCAATCACCCCTAACTTTAGCATCTGTTGTATTTCCTCCTCAATAGCCTGCCGACGAGCCTCTGGGATACGGTAGGGCCGTTGCTTAACAATGATTCCTGGCGGCGTTTTGATGTCGTGTTGAAGGATCTGGGTTTTCCCGGGGACAGTAGAGAACACATCCGAGAACTGACCGATCAGGTGCTGCAGCTCAGCCTTCTGCGCCGCCGACAGTTCGGGGTTGGTGTCCACCAGGACGGGCTCGTGGGTGGCGAAGGCGACGGTTTGTTCTCTGGTCCCCACCCACTTCTTCAGGAGGTTGACGTGGTATAACTGCAGTGGGCTCCGTCTGCCGGGCTGCCGCACACGGTAGGTGACTGGGCCCACTCTCTCCACGACCGTGTACGGCCCCTGCCAGGTGGCCAGGAACTTACAGGCCGAGGTGGGGACCAGAACCATGACGGGGTCGCCCGTCTGGAACTCCCGAGGCTGAGCTGCGCGGTTATAGTGGCGTTGTTGGGCCTGCTGGGCTTTGGCCAGATGTTCCCGGACTAACGGCACGCGACGTGGGATCGATCCGTTGCCTCATCTCGGAGACGGGCTCGACGAGGGACCTATGCGGGGTGGGCTGCTGTTGTTCCCAGGCTTCCTTCGCAACGTCAAGCAGTCCCCGAGGCTGACGTCCAAAGAGCAGCTCAAACGGTGTAAAGCCTGTCGATGCCTGCGGAACCTCCCGTATACCGAACATGACATAGGGGATCATCTGGTCCCAATCCCGTCTGTCTTCCGCTGCCACCCGTTTCAGCATTTGTTTAAGGGTCTGGTTGAAACGTTCTACAAGTCCGTCGGTCTGGGGGTGGTATACGGTGGTCCGCAGGTGCTTTACCCGGAGCAGCCGGCAGAGGTCAGCCATTAGCCGGGACATAAACGGTGTTCCCTGATCGGTCAGGATCTCCGTCGGGATGCCGACCCGGCTGAACAGGAGGAAGAGCTCGTGGGCGATGTTCTTGGCCGTGGCTTTCCTGAGAGGGATGGCTTCAGGATACCGGGTGGCGTAATCAACAACGACGAGGATGTGTTCATGTCCCCGGGCTGATTTTGGCAACGGCCCCACCAGATCCATCCCGATGCGCTCGAAGGGCACCTCGATGATGGGCAGCGGAATGAGCGGCGTAGGGGGAGGTGGCTTGGGCGACGTCTTCTGGCAAGTTGGGCACGCTTGGCAGAACCGCTTTACGTCGGCCTCCAGGCCGGGCCAGTGGAACCGATCCCGAATGCGCTGATGGTGTTCGTTGCGCGAGGTGTCCTGCTAGTGGATGGGCGTGCTTGGAGGCAGGACCGTCTCCGTCTTCGGGCGGAACCACCAGCAGCTCCTCCTCCGCTGGGCGACACAATAGAGCAGGCCGTTCTCCACGACAAAGTGGGGGAGAGGATGGGGCTTTGGCCGAGTGTCTTTGCCCTCCAAGACGCACACCTGTGCCCAACAGTGTTTCAGCCGATCGTCCTCTCGCTGAGCCCGGCCAAACGAGCCCCCTCCCGAAACCTGTTGGTAGACGTCATAAAAGAGGTTAGGATTATGGGAAGGGGACTCACCATCTCTCCCACTGTCGGAGGCCAGGAGAACGGGGCGGCGGCTGGGCTTCTTCGATGGCTGCCGTCCACGGCGGCCCCCTCTTGGGCTGGCAGGCTGTGTGACGGCGCTCAATAGGGCATCGAAGCCCGGCCAGTCTCGTCCCAGGAGTACTGTCACTGGCAGATCTTTCACGAGGCCCACCTCCACGGGCAGATCCTGGGGACGCGATGGTAACGTCGCCGGCGGACTCCCGCGCACTCCCGCAGACGCAGGTAACGCAGCACCCTTGGTCTCGTAGCCGGAGGGAGGACCCGCGCCTGGACGAGACTGGATGGTGCGCCCGTATCGCAGCACCGCGAAAGGGCCGGCCATTAACTCTGACCTCAGCTGTTGGGGTTCCCTTGGGCGGCTCTTGGTGCATCACACAGCCTGCCAACCAAGTCCGGGCTTTAGGCGAAGAAGGAGCTGTGGGCATAGACTCATCCTGAGGTTCGGGGGCCGCCGTCCTGTCTACTGGCCGCGAGATGCCCTCCGGCGCGCGTTGCTCTGGAGCCACCCTCCGGGGAAAAGGCGGTACTCGCTCCCCAGCCTCGCGTCGTTGGGCCGCCTCGGCCAGCTCAATCGCCTCCACTAGTTCCAAGATGGTCGTGGGATTCCGCATGCCAACGGCCTGTCGATAAGCGCGGGGCAGGGCACGGAGGAGGCGATCGATGATGACGCGTTCCGTTACCTGGGCAGCTGTAGGCGCTCCAACCATCAACCAATGCTGGGCCAGCCGAGTGAGCTCAGCGGCTTGGGCACGCGCGGGACGTCGAGGTTGGTAAGCCCAGTCGTGGAACTGCTGGGCCGCGCAGACTGGGGACAGCCCCACTCGGGCCAATATTTCCCTCTTCACGTCTTCATAGTTTTCTGCCGTGGCTGTTGGGAGGCTGAAAAAAGCACGCTGGGGTTCGCCCGTGAGGAGAGGGGCTAGTGCGCGGGCCCAGTCTTCGGGGTCCCATCCCTCGGCGGTGGCGGTGTTTTCAAACATTTGCAAATATGCCTCCACATCGTCGTGGGCAGTCATCTTAGGCAACAGCTGCGCGGCTTGCACCCGAGGATCCGGTAACGGAACGCGCTGGCGGGCGGCCGTGCGAAGGGCTGCAATCTCCTGGTCAGCCTGGCTCTGGCGCGTGGCAAGATGTTCCACAATTTGTTGCTGGCGCAGGCTGACCTCCGTTAACTGCCGGAGTAGTTCTTCCATCCTTAGGGGAGGAGTAACCGCCTTTCTGGAAGAACAAAACAGAAACACAGGGAGATCGTGAGAACCGGTGGAGATCGCTTGTTGGTGAAAACTTCCTTAATCTGCCCGCATTCTCCACCACTGTGGCGGGGTGGAAGAATCACACAACAAGGAGAGCTCAAATAAATACCCCGGAGGGTGGATTTATTTATAAAGTAAAGGTGCGAGGTGTAGAAAGGGTTGCTGAGGTGCTGCGGTGCTCTTCGTGTGTGATTCCTTCCCAGTGCAGTGCGTCGGTGCGGTGCTCGTGGCAGGGCTGGGCTCTGAAATCAAGAAGAGGTAAGCACATTAGTTCTCAAGCCTAAGAGGAGACCTGCCCTCTGTCAACCAGCCTCGCACGGCTTATCTGGCTGTGGGCAAACGAGCCCTCAGGTGTAGCCGATCCAGCCGTGATGAGGAGGTGCAGGTGTTTCGCTTTTGTCTCCAGGGCAACGCTGATGAGTCCCTGACTACAAAAAAAATATATATATATATATATATATATATATATATTTTTTTTTACATAATGTCATTGTACATAAAGCCAGGACTAGGCCTTATTTAAATTAAAATATTTCAGCAGCTTTTATAAAGATACCTTAGAAGAAAACATTACATGTGTGCATCTTGAGACAGAACAATGACACTGACATACTTTAAGATATGTCAGAGCAAGATATTTTCAGCTGAGACAGCTCAACAATATGGCTCGTTTCCACTGAGCGGTACGGATCAGTACAGTACAGTATGGTACGATTTGGGACCGAACACCCTGATCCAGCTTGCGTTTCCACCGCCAACATTACTCTTACTTGATAGTCATGGTGTTTACCGGAAAGTAGCGATCGACAATAAAGAGTGACAATAAGCACAACTCTGCGTCTTTTTGTTAAATGTCAGTTTTAATGAACAATAATAGCCATTATAAAAGTATAAGTACAAAGTATAAGAGGCTTATGTAAGAGGAAATATAGACAAAAGCAAACAATTCAGTCAAACGTATGCTACAAAGTCAGCGCTGTAATACGGTAAAGTTCAAAATAAATATATAAAGTTAAACATAACTTTGTGCTCAGCCAAAACAATATGACCAGGAACAAATAATAGATTCATGAGACTGCGAATGTCTGTTAAATATACCCCAAATAAACTATCTCATGTTTAATTTCTACAGAGACATCAGAGCCAGTGGCAAATATCGGAAGCACTAGCCGAGCTAAGGCTGCTCTAGGCGGATACATAAGCACTGAGCACATAGAACACATATTGAGAAATGGCTATTGTCTGCGTGAATATACAGAATTATAAAATACACTGTTACATTTTTTTGTGTTTGCGCACTCTGATGTAAATAAGCCCAACACTCATGGACAGCAGAGCGGAACGAGTGAAGGAGAAGCTTTATCCCCTTGTATCATGCAAAAGTTACGATTCTAGTCAACCAATCAACATTCTGCAGTGAGTTTAGCTTCACCCTTTTGGTACCCTTTGCTGTGCTAGGTACCCCAACGGAAGGGTACCAAAAAAGTGGTACGGTATGGTTCGCTATTTTGGTACCATTTACAACTTCTGACAATTGAAATGGACATAATTGCGTACCGTACTGTACTGAAACGTACCGCTCGGTGGAAACGAACCATTAGTCTGGGCCTTGTCTGTGAAACCAGGGGTTAATGTATCCTTGCAAAAAACAGCTTCTTTTTTTTCTTTTTTTACCAAGAGGGATTCACAGGGATTTTAACAACAAAAACATAGGATCAATGAATAATAAAACTATTATTATGCCATTAATGTGTTTAATATCTGAATAAGAAGATAAATTGTTTATCGTGGCACAGAATTGTACAGGGGTTACATATTTCCCCCCTTTTTACCCTGTAATTAGCAATAAAAATGAGTGAGACGCAGAGTTGAATATGAACATGACAAATGTGACTAATTATCTAAATCCTCTGGCTTATCCTTCTGCGAATCAACATCTGAACATCAGAGAAGGACAATATGCCTCCTCTAAGCTAATACAGCACTTAATTAAATCTTAGAGTGCTTTCAGCAGGCCATATTAAAACAACTCTGACTTAATTAAATATGATTAATAATTCACCCATCCTGCCGAAGAGAGATATTCTGAGAAATAAGAGTAATGAACATCTGCTCACGAGTTGTTTCAGAGTTTAAGGTGGCAATACGATGCGTCATCTTTAGGTGGATCTCTGTGGAGTTCACTATATGCTTCCTGGGCCCAACATAATTCTTGCCGTGTTGTGGTTAGCAGCAACATTCAAAGTGCTGTAAGTAAGATGTTGTTGTGATTGCAATAGGCAAAGCTATGCTAATTGTGTTACTAATGCCAATGAACAGCTGCTATCTTGGCACTTCTGCTAAAAAACTGGTAGCCGTGTGTTGTTAGCATGGTGGCTATTCAATATAGCATGTTTAAACTTAGATAAACTCTGCTGAGTAAAGCTGTTTTTAGAGCATGGTAAGTTAGCCGACTTGCTAGAAATGTTAGGACCAGCTAGAAAAGAACACAAGCTTGAAAATACGATCTGTAATTGGAGAACTATTGATGATAAAACAGATTGAGAGACATTAATGAGATGTGTTTATCAAAACATTTACAAGCATGACTGAGAATAGCTAAGGCCTTTGAATAGCTTTGTAGCATGTCTTGTTAATGCTAATTGTTGCTTTAAAAAACACCACTGGATTTCATGAACGTCATTAAAGTAGACACCATTCTTTTACATAAGGCATTGTTAGTTTGTTTGTGACACTTCATAGAACAAGCAAAAAAAAAATCTGTATAGTTCCTACACGTTCGGAAAACTTGCGCAACCCTGACAGCTAATAAAATGGTCAAATGATTAATGTTTCTGGCCAGCTTTAGCACTATTCTCCATCAAAGCTTTATTAATTTTAATTGAGACGTCCCCAACTAGTAAAGTTGAGGCTAAAAGTGTTTCCCACATAATTATAACATTACGGTGGCGCACTCGTCTCATAAAAACAATAATTCCAACATGACTTGAAGGCAGCATTGTATAGCATTGTGAACAGTAGCAGAGGCTTTGAAAACAGTTTCAGTGTGAAGTCTAAATTATGAACACAATTTAAATTGCTAACTGCTAAACTACTAAATAAAAAATTGACAGCTTGATTTTTTTTTTATACTTCATTAGAGACCAACAGAACATTTCAAGTCATCTTTCAGAATGCCTAAAAACGAAGATGATTTCATGACATTGATTTAAATGTGGCAAAGGAAAGTGCATTATAACGATGCTGCATCATGCTGTGGCACTCAGGGGAGGACTGAAATAAAACTAATGACTGCAAGAAGCCGCAAAAAATCGAAGGCAATTTAGAGATAAAAGCTTTGACAAGACAAACCAAGGAAGGTGAGCTTGCAGGAACATAATTGCTTCAGATGCAATACAATTTTTGACATCAGACACAAGACATTTTGTCTGTTTGTTCCCAACAATGCTGGATCCAATTGTTCCAGTAGTGTGTTATTTAGCAAAAATGGGAAAGAGGCAAAATGATCACCAACAAGCAGGAAAAAGTGTGGTTACAGTAGACTTGTGATCCAATGGGGAGATGAAATATTACATGCAAAGACGTTCAGTTTGTCCAGCTGACGAACTGAAACCCTGCAAAGCTTAATCAAACACTTTAAGAATTGATTTGATTGATGCTGCCTTCAAGTGCACTTGGGAAACTCATGATCCTTATTCCGACGTCATGTTCAAGTCAGAAGCATAACACATAAGTATAAACAAAACAAAATAACAATAAAACCATATAACTACATCTGAATTTAAATTCTGACCATTAATTTGCATCACTTAAGGTCTCAAAACTGTTTTGATTACTAATTAACTAAAATAATAATAATAATAAATATAGCTGCAAGCAGCGATTACCGGGGTTCAAGCGCTTTAGGCATTTAAGCACATAAGGAAAAAGACATTACATATTATTTAGCAAGCCTATAACTACCTAAATCAGTTATTCAAAAAGCATTTTTGGCAAATCCAGATGTACCATATTTAGATAGATTTACTATAGAAATGCTCACATAGATTTACCATAGAAATATGATGTTTTTGTAATGTTTATGACTGTTATAGTGCCAGCTGTGGTCCGATCTCCCTAAAACTTTGAATGCTTTTTAGAATCACCTGTCACATGTGCTCAGCCGGTGTCGTGAAGTTTAGATTTTATGTTGAGGCTTTATAGGCTTTTGGGTATATTTGGACAAGCCCCTTTTCTAAAGACCCTGTTATAGCTTCCCAAAGGGTAAATTTCAACATGTTTTTGATAATTATTGACCTAGAGAGTCCAGAGAATTGCACTGCAGTGGTTTTTCCAGAAAAACCTAGGACTAGTTCACATCTCCACACCTTCTCAATCATTTAAAAAAAACGGTTTGATTGCCAGCAATGGTTATAGAGGCAAAGTTGTTTGGAACGAGGAGGTCTCTCATACAATACGAATATTGCATCGTAATATTCAGCCAACAATCCGGCGTCAGTATGGACTGGTCTGAGGAACATCACCAAGTACAAGACACCACCTCCACAGTCTGTGGAGAATCAACAACTGGCTGATGATCTCAATGTGTTTTACTATCGATTTGAAAAGGCCAGTCTGACACCCAGCACCCGCTCTGATCTGCACTTCACACATTCACCTGCCCCCCTGCAAC
>JAFVLL020022432.1:0-17647 GCA_021397915.2 Tor tambroides
TGCTGATTTTTACCGTATATTTCACAAACTTTACAGTGAATTACAAGATTTGAATTGTTGTATTCTGCTCATTTTGACCCATTTTGCTCACACAGGGTTTATCAACTTCCCAAAAACATCATTTTAACACTGTTTTCAGGATTATCCCCCCCCCCACGACTTGTTACACGTGTGGTGTTCCCATTCAAAACTGACCATCCTACAAGAAAAAAGCTTGTAAATATCTTATTATGCTTTGTATTAGCACCAAATATTGTATTCAACATCAACTTGTTTTCTTTGATTCAGCACAGGTTTTGCATTTATTTTTGGATCTGATTGTAGCTCGCATTGATATGAACTCATGCACCTCAGTTTTTGACTGAAAAAGCATCATTTCTGGATAATTTGGGCTCAAAAAGTGATTTGCATAAGATCAAATCAATGAAGCCTATGATCAATCAGATCCAAAAATAAATGCAAAACCTGTGCTAACTGAAAGAAAACAAGTTGACAGACAGATTGAATCCAAGATTTAGTAATAATATAGAATAATGAGAGATTTACAAGCAATTTTGACCAGGAACACCAAAGGATTTTCAGCACTGCATAAGGGTTAAAACACATTTCAATGCAGTTTCTGCTAGTCTTGGCGTATACTCTCTCTTCACTGGCGGAAGTTCAAATGACTCATAGTAAAGCTGAGTAACATATGGTCATATCTTCAGCAAGACGTGCCGGATCAAAATGACTCCTGCTATGTAACCTTGACTGCAGCAGAGGAAAATGAAACTGCCAGAGGAGTAAATCAGGACCAAGGACAGCGACTCCGTCTCAAACCATCCTTCAGTCTCACAGACCCACAACAACATAAAACATAAAACACAGCGCTGTACTTACACCTCATACAGTCTTCATGCTACTATATACGAGATAACCGCAATAACTGTGCAGCTGTTTACATTTCAGTCATTCTATGTTTTCTGAAGCCAAAGGCTGCGTGTTTCCAAGAAACAAATCCAGCATTAAGACATTTTTAACTCAAATCAGAGTCCATAATCCATAATAACGCTTCCTCCAGTGAAAAAGTGGTCTGGTCTGAATCAGGAGAGAAATCTGCACAGATCAAGCAGTGTTTACAAGCCAAAACAGCTCTAGACAAATATGTGGCTGGGTTTTGATGTGAGAGACAACAGGAGATGGACTTTTTCACTGGAGGAAGAGTTATTATGGATTATGGACTCAGATTTTAGCTAAAAATGTCTTAATGGTGGATTTGTTCCAGCTTTTGTCTTCTCCAGATGTTAACTGATGGACTGGAGTGCTGTGGATTATTGTGATGTTTTTATCAGCTGTTTGGACTCTCATTCTGACGGCACCCATTCACTGCAGTGCATGCATGCTAAATTTCTCCAAATCTGTTCTGATGAAGAAACAAACTCATCTAAATCTTGGATGATCTGAGGGTGAGGACATTTTCAGATAATTTTCATTTTTGGGTGAACTATTTCTTTAAATAAATTCCATCAAATGCATAATATATTGTCTCCTTTTCTAATGGGTCATATTCAATATATATTTTAAGTATTATATCATTCTTAAAAATAAAGATTGTATGTTTTCACAATAATGCCATACACCAATGTTGTTTTGATATTACTATTCTAATATTTTGAATTAGGTTTTGATATTACTATTATAATATTTTGAATTAGGTTTTATTTTTATATTTTGTTTTCATTTTAATTTGTTAAAGTTCTAGTAATTTTGTGCTTTTATTTTTTATTACTTTTTGAAAAATATATTTTTTTTATTAAACTAAATGAAAATGAGAAATGTTTCCTTAGAAACTAGCAACCCTAATCAAAATAAGTTTAAGATTTTATTAAATTTTACTTTATTTCAGTTTAAGTTATTTTTCAAGTTGTTTTATGGTTTTATTTTTACTTTTAGTTAGGTTAAATAGCTCTGCCATAAACAAACTAGTTTGTCTTTGTCTATAAAAAAAGAAATAAGTCTTGATATGACATTTTAATAATCTGAAGAACCTTTTTCCACTTTCAAGAACCTTTTGTGCAATGGAAATTTTGAAGGATGGAACCATATATAAATTCCAATCAAGAACTTTAACTCTTAAGTCTATCTGTTAGAATCGAATGCATGACACACAAAGAATATGAATGCAGCAGCAGCTGACTTTTCAGAAAGCACTACTCTGCGAAATATGAGAATGTAGGTTAGTTCATCTTCATGATCCAGGAGCGAACTGCGCATGCGCGCCAAGCATCATGACAGAAGGACAACAGAGGCCTTTCCAAAATGTGATTAAACACGCGATATTAATCTACATGTAGGCTATATCTGCACACATTCTGCGCATTAGAAACGTCCCACTCTGAATTACAGACATAAACACCCCCGTTAATGAATGTGTGTGATAAAGCAGTCACTCACCGAAAGCCCGTGTGGAACATGTACATCCGCGGGCCGCCGGCGTTGGCGTATTTCGGCGCGGTGAAGATGAAATCTTTCTTGATAGACACATAACTGATCAACGATAAAATGAGCAAAGCGACGCTGAACATCACCAGACCCAAAACACTGACGACCCGAACCATCTCAGCCCAGAAACGCTGCGATTCACAAACGGAGAAGGAGCATGATGGATGCGAGGCGCACCGCTTCAGACACGGATGATGATGCTGAGGAAGAGCAGGGGTCCGCGGCGACCAGCACCAGCCGCTGCCATGCTGGATCTCTGGATAATGTCGAGCATCATCTCCGCTCACATTCGGGCTATTTAAAGGAGACTCGATCCTGTTCAGAGAAATGCAAGAAATAATCAAGTCACTGCCGCAGACGGAAGCGCTGGAGGATCCGCGGACACGAAAGGGTTACACGGATTATCCTGATCACACACACACACACACCCATCTTCATAATAAAACCTACACCTACAATATCCTCTAACAAAACACATTCTGCCTTTTAGACCTTTCAGTGGACTGCATAACTGCATAATATTTTTATTATTAATACTACGCCGTCATATTGTTTTTCATATACAGTATGTGACCCTGGACCACAAAACCATATGTCATAAGGGTCTTTTTTGTGAAATTGAGATTTATACATCATCTGATAGCTGATGAATAAGCTTTCCATTGATGTATGGTTTGTTAGGATAGGACAATATTTGGCCGAGATACAACTATTTGAAAATCTGGAATCTGAGGGTACAAAAAAAAAAAAAATTTTTTTTTGAGAAAATTGCCTTTAAAGTTGTCCAAATGAAGTTCTTAGCAATGCATATTACTAATCAAAAATTATGTTTTAATATGTTTACGGTAGGAAATTTACAAAATATCTTCATGGAACATGATCTTTACTTAATATCCTAATGATTTTTGACATAAAAGAAAAATCGATAATTTTTTCACTTACAGTGTATTTTTGGTTATTACTACAAATATAACCATGCTACTTATGACTGGTTTTGTGCTCCAGGGTCACATATGTTTGCTATAACGTCAATTTGTATTAAAATGTTATCAAAATTATATTAGGCCTACAATAATATAATGATTTTTTCTAGATTTTTTGTTATTTTTATACATATTACTTGAGTGTACTGCATAAATAAATAATATTTTGATTATATCAATATTATGTCGTCATATTGTTATTCAAGTTTGCTGTATCACTCTATGTAGACTAATACAATCAGATACAACAATAATGTCTCAAATACTTATTACAATATATACTGATAAATTGACCATTCACTTCAATGAGATGACTGCTTTCAACTGATTTCTTATTGAACTGACACTTACTGAACTGCAGTGCTCAAACTATTTTGAAATATAGTGAATTAAGCTACAAGCTTTTCGAAACACTGAATCAGTTAAACCATTGGGCCGCAAAATGATTCAATGTTTCGAAGTGCTCCAATAGGATTGCAGAATCATTTGATTCAGATCGGGACTTCAAAGGGTTAAAGCTAGAAAGGATACATTTGGCGCTACTGGGCATGCGCACATCAATACAGCGTAATTTTTGTCACACTGTACAACAATTACTATTTTTGCATTATTGTAAGGGGAAGGTTTAGGGTTGGGGTAGGTGTAGACGTGAATAAAACACAATCTAATAGGTAGAAAATTAAATTTCATTGTTAGTTTCCGGTCGGAGCAGTATCCCTTCTAGCCACATCCACTTCAAAGCGCATATCGCCAATCACTTTGATTCAGATCGGGACTTTGGAGCTATTTTGCAAATCATTATTCAAATTGGGGCTTCAGAGCAGGTTCGCTAATCATTTGATTTACATCGGAACTTTATTAAACATTACAAAACATCAAGCCATTAATGCAGTACAGTTGTAAAAACAAAACAAAGAAAAAGAAAGAATACACAAATACAAATCCTTTAAAAAATTAACAATGTTTTTATACACATTACTTCAGTGTACTGTATAAATGAATACAATTTTGATTATAGCAATATGTTGTCATATGTGACCCTGGACCACAAAACCAGTCATAAGGGTCAATTTTTCGAAATTGAGATTTATACAGCACCTGAAAGCTGAATAAATAATCTTTCCATTGATGTATGGTTTGTTAGGATTGGACAATATTTGTCTGAGATACAACTATTTGAAAATCTGGAATCTGAGGGTGCAAAAAAATCTAAATATTGAGAAAATCTCCTTTAAAGTTGTCCAAATGAAGTTCTTAGCAATGCATATTACTAATCAAAAATGAAGTTTTGATATATTTACAGTAGAAAATTTACTAAATATCTTCATGGAACATGATCTTTACTTAATATCCTAATGATTTTTGGCATAAAAAAAAATCAATAATTTTGACCCATACAATGTTTTTTTGGCTATTGCTACAAATATTTCCCAGCGACTTAAGACTGCTTTTGTGCTCCAGGGTCACATATTGTTATTCAAGTTTGCTGTAATATCCATATATTTTTATTATATATACACACAAACACACATACACAATATTATGTTCTCATATTAATTTACATTTTAAATTCATATAATAAATACATTTGTATTAAGATTTTATGAAAATATTAACATGAAATTACATCAACATGATTATTTTATTGTACCGCTTTCTTTATTTTTATCATTACATTTGTGTTGTCATGTAATAATGAGAAAGTCTAATAAAAAAAAACATCCAACATAATGGACAAAAAACAAAAATAAAACTACAGCAAACCCCCCACAGTGTCTGAGCAGTGATGTTAATACAGTATCTGCAGAGATAAAGATTACTGTAATCCCAGCATCACGCTGAGCTGTATTATTACAGAACACAGAATAAAGCTCATGCACTCAGACCCGGAGGGATTTATGACTCATGCATAGTTTGTATTCATGGAAATTAAAATATATACTAGAAATATGATCATCAATATCTGCCTCTCGTGTTCTCAAAACATAAAAAGTATTTTAAAATAACACACAAACCTTTTTGATCAAATCAGGCCTTTGCTAAAGAAACAAAGTGTGTAAAGTTTAACTACAGAAAGCTATTAGTGAACGCCGGTGATGAATCGGGCCTTTTGTGAACACACTGAATGTCTAATGCACTTTATAAAAAACATTATAGGCAGCACAGGATATAAACCACACAAATATCAATATCTGATATCTCACTTCTCTACAGAACACAATAAAAGCTGCGAAATTGCTCCTTCGCTCATGAAAAGTTAAAAAGGCTGCAAAGGGAATAATTATGAAAAACTCATCAATTTCAGCAGCTGCAGGGAGAATTAAAGATCAGTTTAGTGGAGCAAAACCAAACCAGTTTAAAATAAACCACTTTCTGGAGCAGAGAGAGTTATGATCTTCCACAAAATCAAAGATCACACTGAACTTCATTTGCAAAAACAAGCAAATGACTCAGATAATAAGCAGTACTGTCTCTTACTGTAGAAAAGCATTCTGTCACTGCTTCAATCAGTCCATATGAAATCTGATATATGACAGAGAAAACATGTAAAACTCATATATGATATGAAGTCCATTTATGTTTTTTTTTATATCAATTAAATCACAATATCTCATATCATATAAAAAATATGCATCATATATTGTAAAATATTCTCTCTTGTAAATTCCTTTAATTAATATCTTGAATTAGTATCTGTTGTGTTTTTGTCATTTTTAGTTTTTTTAATGTTTATGTATTTTTTATATACATATATATATATATATATATATATATTTTGTGTGTGTGTGTGTGTGTGTGTGTATATATATATATATATATATATTTCAGTTTTAGTTATTTTAGTACATCAAGTTAAGCTCAATAAAAAAAGGGGAAATGTTGCCTTGGCAACTAGCTAAAATAAAATAAGTTTAAGTTTTTTTAAATATATTTTTAAATTCAGGTAAAGTTTATTTTATATCAAGTAAATATTTTAAATAAAAATTACAACAAATAAAATTATGAATTTTTATGCCGTAGTTTTGACTTTTGTGTCATAATTATGACATTTTATTCCATAATTATGACATAAAAATATAAAATGTTTATGTGTGAATTATGACTTCTTGTGTCATAGTTATGACTTTTGTCATAATTACATCTTTTGACATTTTATGCCATAACTTTTAGTCAATTTTGAATTTTTATTTCATAATTATGACATTTTATCTCATAATTTAAACTTTTTATGCCATACACTAAAAGTTTTTTGGTGTAGAAACAATTTTCACTCAAAATACTCAAATAATTACAAACAGTAAGCAACTTTTATTTTATTTCGGTTAAAGTTTATTTAGTATAATGTTTGGTTTGATTTTAACTATAACTATAATAACCCTACTCTGAACATCCAGCAACATCAACAAACACAGACAAAAAGATGTGAATTTAAAAGAATGTGCATCATATATTTGTGAAATATAAATGTAACAGTATATTCAAATAATTCATTGTAATACAATATAATAGCAGAAGTCAGTTACCAAAAATGGTTTAATATATTATTATGTATAATATATATTTGTGAACATGAACATAATATAATATAATATAATATAATAATTAATAATTATAGCTGAATGCAATTTGCAAAAGCTGACAACTGTTTAATGAGGAAAGTGTGTGTATTTTAGGGTATAAGTCCAGATGTGACTGTGGGATGGTGAGCGGGAAAAGAGCAGAACTGTACGACTGAAGCATGGGTCAGATGAATGGGGACATTATATGTGGAGACGGCCGCTGTGTGTTTGATGTATGGCTCAGAGGTCAGCGGGTGTGAGACCCACGTGTGTGTGTGTGTGTGTGTGTGTGTGTGTGTGTGTGTGTGTGTGTCTGTGTGTGTGTGTGTGAGAGAGAGAGAGTATGTGTGTGTGTGTGTGTGTGTGTGTGTGTGTGTGTGTGTGTGATGCCCAGGCCAGGGAGGGATGCGGTTGCTAAGCAACAGACTGACCAGAGAGACTGGTCTGACTGGAGCTCCATGGGATTAATTTCCACGTGCAGAAGATGAGCAGCGTCAATCACAGCGAGCACAGAAACAGCAGCTAAACACTCACTAAACACTCATCCATCTCTGCTCAGCTTTGTGCTGCTGTCAGCCCAAGAGAAACGATGCTTTAGTGGTTGAGTTCAGCTCAGCTGCAGTAGGGTGCTTTCAAATCTTTTTTTACTATGACAATCTGAAATAAAACTACTACTGGTCGGTCTGATCCAGTTTACTTTGGCTTTAACTACCAACTATATGTGTATATGCACACTACACTAGCATTCAATAGTTTGTGGTTGGTAAGAATTTTAATATTTGTGAAAGGAGCCTCTTCTGCTCACCAAGGCTGTATTTATATGATCAAAAATACAGTAAAAATAGTGAAATATTTTTAGAATTTAAACCAGCTGTTTTCTATGTGAATATATGTTAAAATGTAATTTATTTCTGTGATGCGCAGCTGAATTTTCAGCATCATTACTCCAGTCTTCAGTGTCACATGATCTTCAGAAATCATTCTAATATGCTGATTTGCTGCTCAAGAAACATTTCTGATTATTATCAATGTTGAAAACAGTTGTGCTACACAATATTTTTGTGGAAACTGTGATATAGCGTCTGTTCTCTGATCTCTGTCTCTCATCTAACCTGGTGGCCATGTACTCATGCATTACACTGACACACACACACACACACACACACACACACACACGCTCACACACGCTCACACACACACACATACACACACACACACACACACACACACACACACACACACACACACACACAGAGTATATCTTAAAATCTATCTTTCAACAATGTCAGTTTTCTCACATAAAAAAGAGGGACGGACAAGAATATGACAGCAGGACTTTTTTTTACCCATAAACCCCTTCACTGGTGATCACATATTATCAATAGCAATATTATCAATATTATCAATATTATTAATTATGGGCCTCGCATATTATCAATCTTAAAAGTACAAGAGAGAAGTATGTCCCAAATCACAGCTTGAAAGTATCATCAAAAACTATTTAAGTAGTATCATTCAGATACTAAGCCATAATTATTACAAAGCCAAAAAGCTATATATTATATATTTTTATGACTTTCATGTCAATTTTGTTACAACTTTTTGTCTCAGTTTTGACTTCTGTCAAATTACTAGTAAATTTCATGAATAATTGCAGCAAGTAACACTGCATTAAATGAGAAATTTTGAAGTTGAAGGACTATAATAGTATTTTCCTATTAGTAACTTCGAAAAATACTTTTTTTAAACAGTGTAATTATGAATGTTTAGGTCCAAATTAAACTTTACCAAACCATATTTCATTATTTTATGTGGCAGAAATGAGCTTCAATATGAGGCAGACTAAATGATTAAGTCAAAATTATGACAAAAATGTTCATTTTTATCTGCAAATTATGATTTTTATGTCATAAATACGTCTTGTCTTGACTTTTTATAGCATAACCTTTTGACAAATTTGATCATTTTTGATCTCATAAATTTGAGGGAGAGTAAATGATTATAATTTGCATTTTTGTGTGAACTGCCCCTTTAAGGACTTTATTGCTGCTGGAGAAACAGCTCATCTAAAGTCATTTCTAATCACTTTAAAATATCTAAAATGAGAGAAATGATTAAAACTAAAAAAATCCCCACACGAGTTTATGCCACAGACAATCAAACAGTGCAGAGCGTGAAAGCAGCTCACGACTCTCTAAAATTAACTCGAAATGTTCCTGGACAAATATGATCTTTTATAACCTCTGACAACACGGACAAATCCAGCCGGACAAAGACTGTTATTGTGTGTGTGTGTGTGTGTGTGTACAGTCTCTAATAGATGATTGATTCAGCCGCTCTGTGTGTGTTTTATGTCTTATCACATTCCTGCGCTGCTTCACTCTCTCTGTCTCTCTCTGTGTGTGTGTATGTGTGTGTGTGCGTGTGTGTGTGTGTCCGATAAGATCTGCTGCTGTCTTCACATTAAGGGCTTCACTGATAACATTAAAACACACTCGGAAACAGTGGCAGGAAAAAATGACACAGCATTCAGACCTTTGACAAACACACAGACAGCGAATTATTAACCTTCAACACATAAAACAAAGTGTGCAGCTCATATTCTGACTTTAAACACTTTTTGGACACATTTTATCTACTGCTCATGACAATCAGAAAATACTGCCTTGTAAGAGAACACCTGTAGGAAAAAAATCACAAATAATCTCATTAGACCTTTACAGAATTTTGTCTTTTTATAGCTTTTATGTCTTTTTGTTACATTGTATGTCATTGTATGTAATTTTGATCAGTGTCATGATTTCATATTTTTTCGTCATATGTATGAGTTTTAATCTCAGTATCAACTTTCTGTCAATTTCAGATTTTTATTTCACAATTTTGACTTTTATGTCAGAATAATAAATAACAAATAGTCACTCATTTGAGTCACATTTTATTTCTTTGAAGGTATTTTAGGCTAAAGTTCTGAGACAAGTTGATACGTAAATAAAATATACATTTTTATGTTTGAATTTCATCTCTTTATGTCATAATCATGGATTTTTATCTCAGTTTTGACTTTTTATTTCATAATTTTGGCTTATGTCATGATTTCATCCTTTTTATATGTCATAATCTTAGTTTTGACTTTTTGTTTCACAATTTTGACACTTTACATCATAATTTTGACTTTTATGTCAGAAAAATAGTGATTCATTTGAGTCATATTTTATTTCACTGAAGGTGTTTTAGAGAAATATCTGAGACAAAACTGATACATAATTGAAATAGAAATTTTTATATCATAATTATGACATTTTCTCATAGTCACCACTTTTATCTCAATTATGACCTGGCATGTCATAATTGTCAATTTTGACTTTTTATTTCATAATTTTGACTTGTCATATTTATGACTTTTAATCTTAATTTTGACTTTTTCCATCATAATTTTGATTTTAACTTTGGAATAATAAATAATAAATAGTGACTCATTTGAGTCATATTTTATTTAATTGAAAGTTTTTTAGGAGAAACATCTGAAAAAGGTTTTGGGAAATTTTGATATTTCATTATTGAGATCTCTTCTGAAATCCTAGAGACACATATGAGATACATTACTGCTGTCTTTTTCTGAGGAGAAACATCTGAGAAACTTCTGCATGTGATTTCAATGCAGAGAAACAGCTGAGATTTATCTCTCCTATATGTAGATTCATTGATGAAGCACAAGAAGCAAATTAGTTTAATGATGCAACATGCACGTACATGATTAGCACAGATAAGACAGCCGGCAACATTAAGATAACGTTAAGATAACGCTGAGATAACGTGAGAATAATGAGGCTCCGTAGCAGGTTTCTGCCACTGTAGAAACATTAAACACTGATCTGCTCGCCACATGTTTGATGAATTTAACATCCTGGTCGCGTCATGCTGTTTGTGGTGATGTAATAAGCACTCAAAATGACATGCAATGTAAACAATAAATGACTTTCTCTCTTGAAAGGAATAATTCAGCTGTCAGCACACTCAAAAAAATAATTCATTGGATGAACTCAATTTAATTGAGGGCAGGATTTCCATCCAATAAATATGTGTAGCTCCAACTCATAAAAAACAAATTAATGCAATGAAATGTAATTGAGTTGGGCCAACTCAGTTTGATCAAATATGTGACCCTGGAGCACAAAAGCAGTCTTAAGTCGCTGGGGTATATTTGTAGCAATAGCCAAAAATACATTGCATGGGTCAAAATTATCCATTTTTCTTTTATGCCAAAAATCATTAGGATATTAAGTAAAGATCATGTTCCATGAAGATATTTTGTAAATTTCTTACCGTAAATATATCAAAACTTCATTTTTGATTAGTAATATGCATTGCTAAGAACTTCATTTGAACAACTTTAAAGGTGATATTTTTTCAATATTTTGATTTTTTTGCACCCTCAGATTCCAGATTTTCAAATAGTTGTATCTCAGCCAAATATTTATCCGATCCTAACAAACTATACATCAATGGAAAGATTATTTATTCAGCTTTCAGATGATGTATAAATCTCAATTTCGAAAAATTGACACTTAAGACTGGTTTTGTGGTCCAGGGTCACATATAGTTTAAATGAAATTGATACATTGATGAAGTGACTTTTTTATACTTGTTGAACTCAAACTAAAACATTTAACTGGAAAATAAATTATTAGGCAGACATCCTTCTACACTAAAAATATATATATATATATATATATATATATATATATATATATGCACGTTGGATTTACTTAACTTTAGGCATTAGCCAACTTGTTAGGCATAGCTTAAGATGGTTTTGTTACATCCATGGCATGCCCAAAGTAGTTGTTTTTTTTATTATTAAATCAACTTTGCTTCATGTTAGCAGGTCCTCAACCCAAGCACATGCTCTACACTTTACCACAATGGTGATCCCCAAAAACATTTACTCACCTTCATGTCGTTCTAAACCTGTATGACTCTCCTTTCTCCTGTGGAAAACAAAAAAAAAAGATATTTTGAAAAATATTATGAAGCTCTTTATCAAGCGGAACTGACTTGACACCGAGTAATATGGAAAAATGATAAAATATTGATTTGTTCCTGACAAATATCTGACAGGCAGACAGTAGATGTCAAAGGTAGTAATTGCAATCTTCCGCAGAGCAATTAGCAGCTGAAATATAAATTAAACAACACGGTCTGAGCTGAGGCCACAGAAACATGATTAACAGGTCGAGACCTCATTTAGAGGCAATCTCCTCCTATAAAACACCAATCTCTCCTAATGTTTTTTGTCAAATGCATTAAACTAAATTACATTTCTAATGCAGGAAGGTACATATATTTTTTATATTTTGAGTGGTATTTGTTTAGCCAAGCATCACTATCACTATTGATCATATTTACAATTAGTGACAAACATCAGTGTGCAACTTGCCCTGTATTATACAGAGTTTTTTTTTTCTTTGGCTAGACCATGTCCATGCCTTTACAACAAGCTAGTGGTTCTCTATAGACCTTTTCAAATCAAAGAGACTATTCCTCCCAGAGAGATTGTTCCTCAAACATTCCCTGAGACATTAAGTCATAATTATGAGAATAAACATCAAATTAGGAGATAAAAAGTCATAATTATTATATAAAAAGTCAAAAGTTAGAGAAAAAGTCATAAATTTAAAAAAGTAAATTATGAGACATTGTCATAATTACGAAAATAAAAGTCAAATTATGAGAAAAAAAGTATAAATTAAATAAAAAGTCAGAATTACGATATAAAAAGTCAACATAATGACAAATTATGAGACATTTAAATCATAGTTATGAGAATAAAAGTCAAATTATGAGATAAAATGTCATAAATATGGACTAAAAAGTGGAAATATGACAAAAAAAAGTCAAAGTTATGAAAGAAAAAGTCATTATGACATTATGAGACATTTAAGTCATAATTATAAGAAAAAGTCAAATTTATGAGATAAAAAGTCATAATTATGATATAAAAAGTCAAAATTTGACAAAAAGTCATGACGACATTAAAAAGGAAATTATGAGACATTTAAGTCATAATTACAAGAATAAAAGTCAAATTATGAGATAAAATGTCATAAATATAAACTAAAAAGTGGAAATATGACAAAAAAGTTATGAGAGAAAAAGTCATTATGACATTATGAGACATTTAAGTCATAATTATAAGAAAAAGTCAAATTTATGAGATAAAAAGTCATAATTATGATATAAAAAGTCAAATGTTAGAGAAAAAGTCATGAATTTAAAAAAGTCAATTATGAGACATTAAGTCATAATTACGAAAATAAGTCAAATTATGAGATAAAAAGTCCTAAATTAAATAAAAAGTCAGAATTATGATATAAAAAGTCAACATAATGACAAAAAGTCAAAGTTGTGAGAAACAGTCATTATGACATTAAAAAAGTAAATTATGAGACATTTAAGTCATAATTACAAGAATAAAAGTCAAATTATGAGATAAAATGTCATAAATATGAACTAAAAAGTGGAAATATGGCAAAAAAGTTATGAGAGAAAAGGTCATTATGACATTATGAGACATTTAAGTCATAATTATAAGAAAAAGTCAAATTACGAGATAAAAAGTCATAATTATGATATAAAAAGTCAAAATTTGACAAAAAGTCATTATGACATTAAAAAGGAAATTATGAGACATTTGTCATAATTACAAGAAAAAAAGTCAAATTATGAGATAAATAGATAAAATTGCAATGTAAATATTAGTGCTGTCAAACGATTATTCGCGATTAATCGCATCCAAAATAAAAGTTTTTGTTTACATAATATATATGTGTATACTGTGTATATTTGTTATGTATATATAAATACAAACATATGCATGTATATATTTAAGAAGAAAATGTTGTTTATATATTAAATATATTTATATATAATATAAAATATAATAATATTAATATATAAATGTATAAACATGTAAATATTTTCAAAATATATACTGTATGTGTGTGTATTTATATATACATAATAAATATACACAGTACACATATATAATGTAAACAAAAACTTTTATTTTGGATGCGATTAATCGCGATTAATCATTTGACAGCACTAGTAAATATTCATAATTATGAGATTGTCAAAATTACAAAATAAAAATTAATATAAATTGTTGAAATTACGATATAACTTGTGTCAAAATAATGACAAAAAGTAATGAGAGAAAAAGTCATTATGATAAAAAGTTAAAGATATGAGATACTAAGTTCAAATTTTTATAATATAAGTCAAAATATGAGATAAAAAAGTCACACATATAAAAAAAGTGGAAATTAGGACATCAGCACATGCAATCAGCTCAACTATTGAAAACTTTCTAGACCAGCAGAGAGGATCCGTAGCTTTGGCTGACATCAGCTAGAAAACAGCAATCAGATAAGTGAGGTCTGGAATGCTGGGTAATTTTTTATTTGATAAAACATTCAACCTGTGTATCAGCGTCAGACAGGCAAGGAGACTCTATGCTGCGGTTGTGTGTCAGTAACACTGATAAACTCGCGTCTTCTCTGATCCTGTAATCTCAGTCTCTGGTTTCTTATTAACTATCCAGGTTAACGTGAGCTCCTCTCTGGCACGACAGGGTAAACGCACCGAACAGTCGTGTATTTATTCAAGACTCATTTCCAAACGAGAGAAAGAGAGATTTCAGTCCAGGCTCGTGAGCCAATCACGTGTTTGTATGTTGACTTGACGTGATAAGAAATAAAGCTTTTTGTGAGGGAACAACAGCAAAGTGCAATTTTAGTGTGGTGAGGGATGTGAGTATACTAGTAACTAGTTCCCTCTAGGGTGCAAAATAAGAGGGAGCAGGACCAGACCCAAGCTGGAGCGACACAAAAGCAGATTTGAAAGCCCAACAAAATCTTACGGCAATTCACAACTATTTTATGTTTTGCTGAATTGGTGGCTAAATTGTATGAACTCGTAAAACCTCACTAGTGCGTTTTTGTATGATCAGCTTATGCCTCACGGATGGTTAGGTTTATAGGTGGACCTTCATGTGTACTTTTTTCTAAATATTGTATGTTTTCGTACACTATATTGCCAAAAGTATTGGGTCGCCCCCTTCTAATGAACAGGTTTGACTACTTTAGTAATTTCTATGAGTACAAATCTTAATGTTAAAGCATATAATGATATTCTAGGAGATTGTGTGCTTCTAATTTTATAGCAACAGTTTGGACAGGACCCTTTTCTATTCTAACATGACAATGCCTCTGTGTATAAGACAACTTTTTGTCATTATTTAACTTTTTATATCATTAAGACTTCTTATCTCATAATTTTGTCATTTAATCTCATAATTATGACCTAGTAGGCTATGATAATTTCAACTTTTTGATAAAGTTAATTTAAAATCGATCTAGAAAAGAAATGAAAACGTGTTGAGCAATCCTCATCAGTAAGAGTTCATATGTTGAGCTGATCGTCTCTGTTGATTCGGCTGGGTGAACGTTAACCTACAGTCACACAAACACTTGACAGAAAAACAGCAACCATCTTCCAGAAGATCTGACACACCGGGGGAATTTCACACTTCCATTCATGTTTAATTGAGAAGCTCATCCCAGATGAGGTCAGATAAAAACCTGTTAGTTTCTCTCTCCTCTCTGAGGAACTGCAGGATAGTGTTAGGATCTGCCCAGAGCCCCCAAACACTTTTAATAGTGCGCTGTACATCACCGCGCTGGTGTTTCTGTCCGTCCTCAAATCAAGAAACGCAGGTGGATAATGATAAGAGTCCCTGAGAGATTTAGAAACCTCAACAGAAGTCATTCACCATCTATTGACTTTATGCTTTATCATACTGCTGAGGGAAAGTGGCTTCGGACTCCATGTACAGCAGCTAGAACATTCATAATACAAACATGCATTATAAAATAAATAAATAAATAACAAATTATATTATAAAGCACATAAACTATACTAGCATTAATAAAGAATATAAATAGCCTATAATATATAATTATACAATAATAGCCAAAATGATCCACATCCTACTATAGTCTCTAAATAAATAAATACAACACATAATATATAATAATTATGTCATTATATTATTATTATAGATTACATTATAATCTGTAATAATAATAATGTTAATACAAATCTGGCATGCAGTCTCACTGAATAAATGTAATATAAAATAAAATAAATATAAATAAATAAATACAACACATTATAAAACATGATATGAAATATAATAATAATAAAGAAAATAAAAGCGATAACAAACAATAATCCACATCCAACATGCCGTTTCACAGAATAAATAAATAAAATACAACACATAATAATAATAATAATAATAATAATAATAATAATAATAATAATGAAAAGAAAAGATTAATCCACATTCTCCATGCAGTCTCACAAAATGAATTTTAAACAAACAAACAAACAAATAAATAAAAATTATATACTACACATTATATATGACCCTGGACCACAAAACCAGTCATAAGGGTCCATTTTTTGAAATTGAGGTTTATACATCATCCAAAAACTGAATAAATAAGCTTGTTAGGATCGGACAATATTTGGCTGAGATACAACTATTTGAAAATCTGGAATCTGAGGGTGCAAAAAAATCAAAATACTGAGAAAATCACCTTTAAAGTTGTCCAAATGAAGTTCTTAGCAATGCATATTACTAATCAAAAATTAAGTTTTGATATATTTATGGTAGGAACTTCACAAAATCTTTACTTAATGTCCTAATGATATTTGGCATAAAAGAAAAATCAATCATTTTGACCCATACAGTGTGTTTTTGCCTTTTGCTACAAATTTACCCCAGCGACTTAAGACTGCTTTTGTGCTCCAGGGTCACATATTATAAAACATTCCATAATAATAATAATAATGAACATAGAATAAAATTATAAAAAAAATAATCCACACCCTGCATGCAATTTCACAGAATGAATTATAAAATAAACAAATAAATACTAATTATATACACTACACATTATATTATAAAACATTATATAAACTATAATAATAATAATAATAATAAAAATGGATTTACATCACAATCAATCCAACCACAGAATATTACTTTTGTAAAGTCCAGAGCTTCGGATGAAAAGTGTCAGCTTAAATGAATAAATATAAATATCATATATATTATATATTATAATATATACATATACCCCTAGTGGTACTCAGGCTCCCTCTAGTGAAACACAGAGGAATCACTAAATTAAACATAAATTAATGTTAAAACAATACATTTTAATTTAATCTTTTTTTCACAATTAAGTACAGTACAGTTTTTATTTAACTTTTAGGTACAACATATTTTAATTTAATCATTATTTAAGTTTTTTATTTACCTGTTTGTAAGCACTGTGCAGTGTTAATGTTCAAACGGTGTATTTACAATGTTAAAGTGGCTGACAACAATAAATATTGTTATTAGGAATACAACTGCCTTGTTTTTGAACTGTGCAGAGCTGTAGCTGAAACATTAGGCCTACTACGCTACTGTATTTTAATGTTGGTCATTATGGTGGTACTTGGAGAGCCAAATATTTTCTGAGGTGGTACTTGATATAAAAAGTTTGA
>JAFVLL020022433.1:0-29662 GCA_021397915.2 Tor tambroides
TTCAAATATCACAGTAAAAGCACAGTTACTGTGGTAAATAGCATGGTAAAGTGTGTCATGTTTGTTTTTTAACTTCAAATATCACAGTAAAAGCAAAGTTACTGTGGTAAATAGCATGGTAAAGTTTGTCATGTTTGTGTTTTAACTTCAGATATCACAGTAAAAGCACAGTTACTGTGGTAAATAGCATGGTAAAGTGTGTCATGTTTGTTTTTTAACTTCAAATATCACAGTAAAAGCACAGTTACTGTGGTAAATAGCATGGTAAAGTGTGTCATGTTTGTTTTTTAACTTCAAATATCACAGTAAAAGCACAGTTGTGGTAATAGCATGGTAAAGTGTGTCATGTTTGTTTTTTAACTTCAGATATCAAAGTAAAAGCACAGTTACCGTGGTAAGCATGGTAAAGTGTGTCGTGTTTGTGTTTTAACTTCAAATATCACAGCAAAACCACAGTTACTGTGGTAATAGCATGGTAAAGTGTGTCATGTTTGTGTTTTAACTTCACATATCACAGTAAAACCACAGTTACTGTGGTAAATAGCATGGTGGTGTCCTGTTTAATGTGCTTTAATTTCAAATATCACAGTAAAACCACTGTTACTGTGGTTACCATGATTTTAGTACAAATACAACCTACGTCTTTGAACCTGATATGAATAATTAATTGATCAAAGATCACATCACGTGAAAGATAGCATTTAATCATCCTAGTTAGCAGGTGTTCGTTTAGTTAAACGCAATGAAACGCACAATCAGCCTCGGATGACAGATATAATACAGCGAATAATAAGGCGCTAATCTGATTAATCAAAACACAGAACAGATTTTATAACAAACATTTAGGACTACTCACCCAACGTGTTGTACACGTAAACTGATGCCTAATATCGCGATGTGTGCTGAATGAGACTTCTTGAACGTGATTTCATAGTGATGTCATGCCCTTCGCATCTGTGTATTGACGCTAAAAGTTTCCAATTGAAAGCAATGCAGGTCCAAGTTTGTCCATATAGCGACGCCGAGAGGCACCTTTGGCGTCTTCACAATGATGCTAAAGGCACTTGACCATGCTTCGGTTTTTGACGCCTAGGGAGTGAGAATGGGTTGCGTTGTCTGACAACAGAAACAAAAAATATATATACCAATGAAAACAGTTTTATTGAGAATTTAGCTTCATCAAAATACAGTATGTGGCACAGAGAGGCAAACAAATGTAATAATAAATGTACATTTTGCATGTTCAGAAGAAGTGAGCTGCCCTGTCCTGCAAAAATGTAAACAGGTTTGTGTAAGTAAATTGCTCAGTGCAAAGAAAGAGAAATGAGGGGAACTTGGTATTTCTGTGTTCTTTTTTCATGTGTGTAATAGACATGAACAAGTTCTTTGAAACATCTGACCTTTGAAACATGTCTACTTTTCATGCTCTATGTTAACTATGGTTTCACTAATAATAAACCTATATTGCATAAAGCATCCATATTTGTCCATGCCCATGTTGATTAGAGTATTAAAAACTTGAAAAGTATTAATTTAAGGTACATTTAGAACAGATCAAAATGTGCGATTAAGTTGCGATTATTCACGAGTTAACTCATGACAATAATGTGATTAAACGCAATTACATATTTTAACCGATTGACAGCCCTAAGTTAAAATGACTAAAATTAAATGTAGGCTTACGCTGGTAGCTCATCAGTGGACTTTCCTCATATAGGCTATATTTTTTCACACTTTTCTCATTCTCACTAATTCAAGTTTTTATATAAATGAACCTCTGAAGGGAACCGATTGTCTTCAGAAAAGTTTCGATGGCATTCTCATTTTACCTGATAAAATATCATTTATGAGCTGAGTGCTGCTTTGTTTACAGCTGTTACCGGGGGAACGGTATATTTCTGAATTCCCAAAAACACCTCCTACTGGCAGAGAATGAATGTGCATTTTCAATAATCCAGTCTGCAGTTTTTCTTCAGATCAATGCGAAAATCCACCCACATGAACCCGTTTTAAAAAAAATAATAATTTATACTTCTGACTCATCCCTTTTCTTAAAAAAAAAATGGTTTAAAAGTTCAATTTTGAGGTTTATCATTTTATAATTTATTTAGCTTTTTGTTAAAACTTGTATCTCAACGGTAAATCAATTGCTATTTTGTGGTCTACAACATGAAAGAATAAAAGTGTCTGCTAAATGTAAATGAAAGAATCCCATTATAACATACATGAAAAATGTAGAAACATTGGACTCAACTATGGGGCACCATTGTGCAGCAGCAAGCATCATGAAAAAAAAAGGAACATCAAGGTTGATCTAGGTAAATGTGTGCAAATGTATAGGGCCCCATTCCTATATTTGCGTGGGGCCCCCAATTCACTAAATCCGCCCCTGAGTGTATGTATGTTTGCATGTGTGTGAGAGAGAAAGCGTTTGCGGTAATGTAATAAAAAGGTAATGTATACTCAATGGTTACTCAAAGCAAATACAAAAAAAAATTAGCCAAGTAAATGTAAAAATCTAACTTGATTGATCTCTCCTTACTGACTATTCAGGTAAATACTGACACTTGAATGAATGAATCTAATGTAAAATCAGTTTCAGACTGGTGTTATATGACAGAATCTCTAGTTGTAAGGTCCTAAATGTGGACTCGGGACCTCCTGTGTAATTTAACTTCTTGGTCAGTTTCAGTTCTGGTCACGTTATCACTGTCTGATTCACTCTGAGATCAACAATGGACATTTATGGAGGAACAAAAGCTCTGTGAAGAAGACAGAATGCAGCACAATAATCAAACTACAAGTGATGAATAAAACTGAGAAAACAATGATATAATAATAATAATATTAAGCAAAATGATATACAAGAATAAAACTTTTAGATATTGTTCATTGGGGAGGAACTCCATCTTTGAGTTGATCTGAATCTGACAAATGAAACTCTAAGGTTTCTCTCCAGTGTGGATCCTCTGGTGCTGTTTCAAATCTGTAGCTGTAATAAAAGTCTTCTCACACTCAGAGCACATATGATCTCTCACGCCAGTGTTTATCTTCTGATGAAATTTTAAACTTTGCAGATGTGAAAAACTCTTTCCTCATAATGTGGCTTTTCCTTTGTATGAACTTCCAGGTGATTCTTCGGAGGCTGATGCCCTTAAAAATGTTACAGGTGAAACTGCTGGTCTTGAAGATGAAGTTTATTCACTGTGAGTTTAGATGATGTTTTTTTGTTAGGACAGAGTTATACAGAATACATTTTATTTCCTGAACACATTATTGTGTCACATGTGGTGAGGACGTAACATCAGACCTGTAAGTGCTGGATCTGAAGATGATCTACTGACTGTGAATCTTTTTTGTATGCCTGACTAGATCAGATGAATGACTGAAACTCTTCCCGCATGCAGTGCAGTGATACGGTTTCTCTCCAGTGTGAATCCTCTCATGTGTTTTCAGGGATCCTGACCGACTGAATCTCTTGTCGCAGTGTGAACACTTGTAAGGTTTCTCTCCAGTGTGGATCCTCTGGTGCTGCTTCAATTGATCAGCAGTAATAAAAGTCTTCTCACACTCAAAGCACATATGAGCTTTTTCACCAGTGTGTATTTTCTGATGTAGTTTTAAATTCTGCACTTGTGAAAAACTCTTTCCACATGAAGAACATGAATGTGGCTTCTCCTTTGTATGAACTTTCAGGTGACTCTTCAGGTTTGAAGCCCACCGAAATGTTTTGCCGCATTGGACACATTTGTGCAGTTTCTCTCCAGTGTGGATGATCCTGTGTTTATTAAGGGTTGACGATTCTGTGAAACTCTTCCCACATTGATCACATGTGAACGGTTTCTCTTCTGTATGAACTCTCATATGCAACACAAGTCTTCCTTTTTCTGCAAAACATTTCCCACACTGATCACATGTGTACGGTTTCTCTCCAGTGTGAATCCTCTGGTGCCGTTTCAAATCTTCAGCTGTAATAAAAGTCTTCTCACACTCAAAGCACATATATTCTCTCACACCAGTATGCATCTTCTGATGTACTTTTAAACTTCGCAAATTTGAAAAACTCTTTCCACACAAAGAACATGAATGTGGCTTTTCCTTTGTATGAACTTTCAGATGATTCTTCAGGTATGAAGTATATGAAAATGTTTTTCCACATTGACCACATTCATGCAGTTTCTCTCCAGTGTGGATGATCATGTGTCTCTTAAGGTTTGATGATTGTGTGAAACTCTTTTCACACTGATCACATGTGAACGGTTTCTCTCCAGTGTGAATCCTCTGGTGCCGTTTCAAATCTTCAGCTGTAATAAAAGTCTTCTCACACTCAAAGCACATATATTCTCTCACACCAGTATGCATCTTCTGATGTACTTTTAAACTTCGCAAATTTGAAAAACTCTTTCCACACAAAGAACATGAATGTGGCTTTTCCTTTGTATGAACTTTCAGATGATTCTTCAGGTATGAAGTATATGAAAATGTTTTTCCACATTGACCACATTCATGCAGTTTCTCTCCAGTGTGGATGATCATGTGTCTCTTAAGGTTTGATGATTGTGTGAAACTCTTTTCACACTGATCACATGTGAACGGTTTCTCTTCAGTATGGATCCTCATGTGAACTTTGAGACTTTTATTGCATTTCAAACTCTTTCCACACTGAGTGCAGGTGAAATATTTCTCGTCTCTTCTTTTCTTTAAACCTTTCTGTTTGGTTTGAGAGCGACTCAGAGGTTTTTCTTCAGTTTTGACATGATGTTTCTCCTTCTCTTTATTCAGTTCTTCATTCTCCTCGTTTTCTACAGTCAACTCTGAAACAAAAGTAAAAAACATTTAATTTTCAGTAAATCGTAAAAAAAAAAATTAATTTGAAAAGAGAGGACATATACGTTAACCCTAACGAAACAGTGGAAAGTAGGCAATTGCTACATTTTAAAATTATTTTCATGCATTTTTATTAGGGCTGTCAGTTTAATGCATTAACTTAATTAGTTATGAAAAAAATGCGATTAATATATTTTAATGCAGTTAAAGCACAATTTAATTTAAGCGCAATTCCTGACACCGGCAGGAATTGTCGGTGGGGGGAGTGAATGTACAGCGCTCTCTCCACCCTCAATACCATGACTGAGGTGCCCTTGAGCAAGGCATGGAACCCCCAATTGCTCCCCGGGCGCTGGAGCAATGGTTGCCCACTGCTCCGGATGTGTGTTCATGGTGTGTGTGTGTGTGTGTGTGTGTGTGTGTGCATTTGTTCACTACTCACTGTTGTGTGTGTGCACTTGGATGGGTTAAACGCAGAGCACCAATTTCGAGTATGGGTCACCATACTTGACAATACGTCACGACTTTCACTTTCACTTTCACAACACAACAGTTCAGTAAATAATTTGATATTGTGAAATATTTTGATTACGATTTTGCAGAGAACATATTACCTTTAAAGCCAGCAACACAGCAGTGTTTAGTTTCTGAATGTATCCGTGTTTTAAAATGTTCTTTGTGTCATGTTCTAATTGGTTCCCTTGTTCCTTGTGTCATGTTCTTATTGGTTGTCCTAGTCATGTGTCTTGTTTCCCATTGGTTTGTTCTTGTCATGTGACCCTCATTGTTTGTTATAAGTAGCCTTGTCATTGCCTTTGGTTCTTGTCGTGTATTAATGTTGTTACCTGCTGCCGGTGAGTCTAGTTTGTTTCATGTCAAGTCTGTCCCTGGTCAAGTCCGTTTCAAGTAAAGTCTGGTCAAGTCAAGTCTTTGTTTGGTTGTTGGAATTGTACTTTGTAAATAAACTGCACTTGGGTTCATCACTACGCTCGCCGTCCAGTGGACTCATTACAGAACCAATGATTCAAAGACCCATTCATAAAGAGTTACTTCACTCCTGAATGAATCAACCATTGGAATGATTTAAATAAACATTTACCGCCACCTCCTGGCAGATATAGTTCTTATTTAGAGTATAATTTCTAAATAAATAAATAAATAAATAAAGTGATAGTTCACCCAAAAAATAAAAAAATCTGTCATCATTTACTCACTCATGTCGTTTCAAACCTTTCTTTTGTGGAACATAAAATAAGGTATTATGAAGACTGTTGGTACCAATGACTTTCATTGTATGAACAAAAAATTCTGAGATGTTTCTCAAATTACCTTCTTTTTTTGTTCCATAGTTTATGTTAGGCCGTTGTAGCAATAAATAATTAATTTTATGTTGAATCAAATAAAATGTTTTTTTTCTAAAGCTACAATGTCTACTTGATACTTTCTCATTTAACACAAAAATAGCTTTAAATAATCTTTTGTGGGTATTTTCACAGTCAAATTTATTTTGTGATTAATTAATCGACACATGATGTAATTAATTAGATTCAAAATGTTCATAGACTGACAGCCCTATTTTTTAAATGACCTTATGTCACCCTGAAACTTTACAACTACACAATTGTCTAACAAATTAATTTTGTTTTTTTAAAAAGAAATGACCCAGTTTATTAAAATGTCTTATTATTTGCTGCTTCAAATATATTATTTTACAGCTTTTACAATTTTTTCCGACTGCAACAAAATTAAAACTGCTTAAAGCTTTGAAACTGCATTGTTCTTCAGTCTCATTGATAAAGGATCAAGAATAAACACCAACCTGTTTGTTCTTCAGTGTGTTTCATTCTTCAGGGTTCTGGATCTCTCATGTTCTCTCTGTCCTTCAATAAACTCTGTCTCTGCAGATTTCACTTCTTCCTGATGCTTCAATGCTTGTCTTCAATTGTAGGTTGATGGGAATATTCCAGCATTTATATGAAATCTGATTTGAGCCTTAGGAAAAGAATGATAATTCCGTTAAAAATAAAAAATAAAAAATAAAAAAATGAGGGAAGCAGTAGCACAGTTCTAGCTTTTATGTTGACATTAGAGTGCTTATTTGCATTGTAAACTTTTGGCATAGTTATTGGTGTAGTAATGGTGGGTGTCTGTGGTAAAAAAAAAAAAAATGAATACACATATAACGTTACTCAAAAATACAGGTGCATCTCAATAAATTAGAATGTCGTGGAAAAGTTCATTTATTTCAATAATTCAAATCAAATTGTGAAACTCGTGTATTAAATAAATTCAATGCACACAGACTGAAGTAGTTTATGTCTTTGGTTCTTTTAATTGTGATGATTTAGGCTCACATTTAACAAAAACCCACCAATTCACTATCTCAACAAATTAGAATATGGTGACATGCCAATCAGCTAATCAACTCAAAACACCTGCAAAGGTTTTCTGAGCCTTCAAAATGGTCTCTCAGTTTGGTTCACTGGGCTACACAATCATGGGGAAGACTGCTGATCTGACAGTTGTCCAGAAGACAATCATTGACACCCTTCACAAGGAGGGTAAGCCACAAACATTCATTGCCAAAGAAGCTGGCTGTTCACAGAGTGCTGTATCCAAGCATGTTAACAGAAAGTTGAGTGGAAGGAAAAAGTGTGGAAGAAAAAGATGCACAACCAACTGAGAGAACTGCAGCCTTATGAGTATTGTCAAGCAAAATCAGTTCAAGAATTTGGATGAACTTCACAAGGAATGGACTGAGGCTGGGGTCAAGGCATCAAGAGCCACCACATACAGATGTGTCAAGGAATTTGGCTACAGTTGTCGTATTCCTCTTGTTAAGCCACTCTGAACCACAGACAACGTCAGAGGCGTCTTACCTGGGCTAAGGAGAAGAAGAACTGGATTGTTGCCCAGTGGTCCAAAGTCCTCTTTTCAGATGAGAGCAAGTTTTGTATTTCATTTGAAAACCAAGGTCCTAGAGTCTGGATGAAGGTGGAGAAGCTCATAGCCCAAGTTGCATGAAGTCCAGTGTTAAGTTTCCACAGGCTGTGATGATTTGGGGTGCAATGTAATCTGTTTTTTGAAAACCAACATCACTGCACCCGTTTAACAAGACATTTTGGAGCACTTCATGCTTCCTTCTGCTGACCGGCTGACAAGATGCTGATTTCATTTTCCAGCAGGACTTGGCACCTGCCCACACTGCCAAAAGCACCAAAAGCTGGTTCAATGACCATGGTGTTACTGTGCTTGATTGGCCAGCAAACTCAGCAGACTTGAACCCCATAGAGAATCTATGGGGTATTGCCAAGAGGAAAATGAGAAACAAGAGACCAAAAATGCAGATGAGCTGAAGGTTGCTATCAAAGCAACCTAGGCTTCCATACCACCTCAGCAGTGCCACAAACTGATCACCTACAAGCCACGCCGAATTGAGACAGTAATTAAAGCAAAAGGAGCCCCTACCAAGTATTGAGTACATATACAGTAAATGAACATACTTTCCAGAAGGCCAACAATTCAGTTAAAATTGTTGTTGTTTTTTTATTTTTATTGGTCTTATGAAGTATTGTAATTTGAGATTGTTGTGAATTGGTGGGTTTTTGTTAAATGTGAGCCTAAATCATCACAATTAAAAGAAGCAAAGACTTAAACTACTTCAGTCTGTGTGCACTGAATTTATTTAATACACGAGTTTCACAATTTGAGTTGAATTACTGAAATAAATGAACTTTTCCATGACATTCTAATTTATTGAGATGCACCTGTACCATTAGAGTCCAAACAGAAATGCACCTTAAATGTTACAGAACCTCTCTATTTAAAAAAATAATTGTATTGTTTGTCCCATCTGACACAGATAAAACAAAAAAAAAAACCTACCACACAAATCACTTGCATCTTTACAGTTTTTTTCTGCTTCCTTTCTGTCTGCTATTAACCGTATAGGCTATAACTGAATATGTTCAAATCCATGAAAGCACCATAAAAATAAAAACACACTGACTTTATCACTCTAAAAGCTTAACACACAAACGTAAAAAAAATACACAAAATCGTTCATGTCCGCATGACTTTAGTTTCCTCTCTGACGTTGCTTTCCTGTTGAACTAGATCAGTCTGCAGATGCCAGAACAGGCGCATATGTTTTATCTGATTAAAACAATTTAGAAATAACCTTGTAAAATGTTGATTAAATAAACTGTGTAAAGTGTTTTTTAAGGATATGTAAATATCTGAACTGCTCACCTCACCTCAGAAGACACAACAAACACGCGCTGACTGAATGAGGAAGGAAACTAGTGGTGAGGTCATGAGGGTGAAATGCAGCTGGAGGGCAGGAAATGATTTTTCTCCATAGGAATCAGTGGCAGAAACTCAGAATGCCAGTGTTTTGCATTGTTTATGAATGCTCAAATTGGTCAAACCGAGAAAACACAAGGAGCTTTTATCGTGTATGAAAATGTGTTATTCATAAGAGGGGAAAAGTCAAGAAATTGACTGAAAAACACAGGAAAAAGAGTCTTGTAAACCTGTGTCTGCAGTCGGGAGAAGCTGAGTCTGATAATGCTCATGTGTGCAAATGATTATTATAATTATAATAATATATTAAGATATTAATACACATATAAATAGATAACCCAGGGCTGCCAACTCTCAAGCATTCAGCACGAGACAGTCAGAATTCACTCAATGCTAAACACCACATGTAGACACGATGTAAATAAGATATTATTTGCAGTTCAGAGAGCTTCACTGATTATAACGGAACATTGTGAGATTGCAATAAATTGAAGTGAGTGACAGCTTTTTAGTGATTATATAGAAGTGCTATTTACTTGCTTTCTAGGCTATAAATAATTCAGAATTTGAATAAAAGTTTTGCTTTATGTGCTGCTAACATGACCAACAGCCACAAACCCTGTACGCAGCAAAGTTTCAGGAGTGACTGAAAAAGAGAACGGATGAGATAGAGGAAAATCCGTACTGTATAACAAGAGAAAGATATAAACAGAAAAACACAACAGAAGTTGATATGGAAGGGCAAATGCCAAAAATGATTGATGGCTTTGACCTTTGTGACCTTTCCCCTCCCCCACGCGGCCCGAGTCTTATTCTCTTAAATGAAAATAAATAAATAAATTATGTGACCACACATGATAGAAAACTTTTACACTAGTTTTAGGCATCACTGAAAATATAAAAATGTCATATATTTTACCAGGAGCGGTATGTCGAAATAAGTAAAGGGGAAAAAATATAGATATATATTTTAACAGGCCAAAAGATAAGGGCTATTGGGACACCCGACATGTCTGGACATGTCATTGTCATGTTTTATGGCCATAAACACAATTTTTCAATATTTTATTTCCATAGTCATAATTCAGTTCACATATATTTGTATAACTTTTTCACAAAACAATTTGTTGCAAAGAAGTTTCACAGAAATTAAAGTTTTTACATCATATTTACAAACTTTTATATTTATATTTACATTATATTAATGAATTTTATACTCTATAGTCTATTATCCTGACTCCCGTGTGTTACCTGTATGTTCTTACCTTTAGATCTCCAGACGATTCTCCAGCGATACTCCCACGTTGTTCCCTCACTTTCTGGACTCCCCATCACCAGCAAACGTGCAAAGATACAGACAGCATTCAGTTAAGCACTCAAGAACTGGTTTCAGTGTTCAATACTCTCCTGCCATTACTCTTCTCGATTTCCAATCTCCAGTCAGTCAATAAACCTGCCTGTTGATTACTTACCTGTTGTTTCTGGCTCGATTTGTGGTAAGTATTACTACACATCTGGTTTGTGGGGACACTCCATATAGGCGTGTATATATAGACCATATATATACATATATATGTTACAGATTAAGACCCATCCCCACCCCCCCCTCCTCTCCTCTCTCCTCTCCTTTCCTCATCGCTTTTAGGACGCACTCAAAGAGGAAAACACCATGGCAGGTGTCGATTTAAAAGTATGCACATTCCTACCTTAGGCTATTTGTAAATGAAATTCATCTCCAATCCTCCTTCTATCATTTCAGGTTTATCCATAATTATTTGAATGCTAGAAAACAGCTGATTTTTCCGAGGAAAAACCGCCAAATAACGTTTACACGTAGTTACGTTATGATATGTAATATTGAGAGCGTGGGGAGATGGAGGATCTACGTCTCTGCATGAATGTTTTTTTTTTTTCTTCTCATTTATTTTTTTATTCCCAGTGTCCCACCCGGGTGACAATAATAGACCATGCAAAATACAAATAAATAAATAAATAAATAAAAAATAAAAATAATATCTTTAAAATATTGCCAAGTAATGTTGCAAACAACAATAAAATCACAGAAGGACTTTAACTGTAAGCGACACGGAAAACAAAGGTATTGTTTCCTATTTTTTCCTGATGTTTGTTATTATTTCAAATTTTATATACATTTTTATAAACTTTTTTTATTTTTTATTTACTACTTAGGCATGTTGACAATAACGTCTTCAACATTGTCTATGACCAGATATGTTTTTAGTGGACTTTCAAAATTTGCTTTGCTTGAGAAAGCATGAAAATATACAGTTATGATGTTTTTTTCATATGATTTAGTCGAGTTAGTTTTGCATCAAACACAATGTAATTTTCGGCAATCGAGATCTAGCAGCAACAGCGCATTTTTCCGCTTGGGCGAGCGCTTCGCGGACAGCTTATCTCGCGCATGAAATCACGCGCATACCAGCAAAACACTGAGAATGTGCTACAATCCTGACGAGTCACAGCAACAGAGCGGAGGCGATAACGCTGCGGAGAATCCGCTTATCCGGAGGCTTCCGTCACTGACGTAGATTTACAGAAAATTACCGCTGTTTTTCATAAATACTTTTACGCACTTATTGCCAACGCTTTATTAAGCTTTAAAGGTGTAGTGGGACATTTCGGAAAATGCTAACTTTAGCCTGATAGCACTGAAAGCGAACGTCCCACCCTCCCTGCAATCGCCGTCCAAAGCCACACCCCCCTGAACGCACATACGCTCACGCCTGATTGGCGTCAGAGAGCGGAATACCAGAGACAACATTAAATTACTACATCAAAGGTTTCCAATAACAGTCCTCACGCTCTCCCCGCTTTGCACATTTCATATATCTTATCACGTCTGACTTTTGTTCTATTTGACCGTAAGTCATAAGTGCCCTGCGAAGTGGACATCACCAGATATTCCACCATGATTCCAGTTCAAAGCAAGCACATATGTTCCATAGAAAGGGCAATTAAAGTGTGCTAGACGTGAATTTAAATGGTATTTATTTACAGAGGTATATTATGTCACACTTCTCTAGTAAGTTTCGTCTGTGTGTAAAGACGCTGCGCAGTGCAATCTGCGAATGAATGTTCCGAAGTGAAATAAATTTCCGACAGATTTTCCATTGCTCAGGGAGTAGGGAGCAATGAACACTGTGTAGGGAGCATGTCAATCGGAACACAGTTCATGCACGTAGCTCTCTTCTAATGAGCTGGTTGTCTGATTCAGGTGTGTTAACTAAAGGAGACTAAGCAAAATATGCAGAGCGGGGAGCGTGAGAACTGCAATTGGGAACCGCTGGGCTACATCATGTGTCATTCACCGGTGAGAAAACATTATACCACAGGTAGTAAAAGTACTACAATACCAGGAAGGAAGATCGGGTTGTTGATGTTTGCCTGCCATTCTCGCTTTGTCTGCACAGCGTGCGTGAACGTGCTGATGACGAATCGTGTCTGCGCGAACAGGGTGCGCAGAGGTACGCAAATACATACGTTGACAGACAGGTAGAAAAGACAATTAAAACGCTCGGACCGAGCGTTTTGTTCAGGCTAACATTTCTTGGTCCTACACCTTCCACAGAATATATAAATACAGATAAATACATTTAGACCACTTAACTTAATGATTGCTATCAGGATGTGAAGAGACTTTCAACCAGAATAACAAAAAATGTTTCTGAAGACAATCACCTATGACACCTTTAAGTCACATCTCAAATGATAAGGTATCAACTTATAATCATGTTTATATTAATTAGCCCGTGAACTCATTCTCTCAGATGGCCTGGGTATGCAGCGCATTCGCAGCTTATATGGACGGAACACCACTGATATATATATATATATATATATTTATTTTTTTTTTATTTATTTTTTTTTTTTTTACTGTACAAACTGTATACACTGTACGCCTACTATAGCACAAACATTTCTGCATAAATCCCTTTTTGATAAAATATTGTTTGAAAGCTATCTTAATTATGACGACTCAAGAAATTTCATCATAAATACATTTTGGCTTCCCCTATAATGTCAAAAAATTAATGGTCAAATATGTACTATTGTGTTAACATTTTATTGACTAAAAATTCATTAGCACGTTCATCTCGAAGACAAGTTTGTTCAGAATCAGCTACATATAGCAGGTCAGCTGACTCGATTTCCTTCTCGTACATTCCCGTAGCGTCACAGTGTATTTCCTTGTTGAAGCCTAGTGTTCATTGACTTCAATGGGGCTGCTTTGAACAGTTTTTTTCAGTGCTTCGAAACTAGACGGTCAATGGATAAAGGCTGCGATTATGTCCCGCCCACGGACGCTCAGCGTCTCTGGGGGTGAATGGAGGAGTGGGCCGGCCTGGACTCCGGACTTCTGCGCGATGATTGGAGGGTCTGTCGAAAAGACTGCATCTCCTTTTGACTGACAGCGATTTTGTACTATAAAAAGTCGCTGACGCTGAAGCTATTCGAGTTCAGTCCCATAGCAGATTTTGCAAGTGTAGTCGAAAGACAAACTGCTGCAACCTATTTTTTGGTATTTGCTTGGCAAAATTGCTAGCCAATTTTCATCATACATTTCACTAGGGATGCACCGAATGTTCGGCTAACGAAATTGTTTGGCCGAAAATAGCAAAAAGACCTCTTTCGGTGCTCGGCCGAATTAGCGAATTGTACTGAACAATGACATGACGCAATCAAATAGAGGCGCGCACTAATGCAGCAACCACGTCTGCAGTGTGGAAGTATTTAAAACTGTCAAAGACGCAAAATTCATTACAAGCACGAAGCACCTACAGCGAGAGACTGCTTAGTGCTGCATCTCATGTCTCCGATGAGAAGAGGAAGAGGTGGTTGTTGCTGGTAACTGTGATGATTGAAATCACAAAATGGCCTTAAACAATTAATAAATAAACTGCAGAATGTTATGTTTTCAAATACATGCACGGATTGCATTCAGAAAGTGCTGTACGAGCTCACGGCGCCAGGGTTCAAAGTCCAAAGCGAGGAAAATCTGCGCTAAAACACTATTACTCCTCATTTGCTCAGTGACATTTTTATCATTTTTTTAAGGACATGTGACAATGTGATACGTGCGACAAACATCTTCCCAAATTTGTAATGAGAATCATTTAAATATCTGCATGCTGTTGTCAACAAAAAGAAGCACTAAGATCTTCCTGTGGGTTTCTGCCAAAATAAAATCTAAAAAAAGCAACAACTCCATCAACATTCATAAATGTTAATATTGTTATTTTACTGTTGTTCTGTAAAATAAAATTTAAAAATAAGACAATAATAATTATAATAATAATTAACAGTTCTATACATTTATTATAACATTCACACAGTGTTCAAATTGGGATCTGTAATATATTGTAATGTTTTAAAAGCAGTCTCTTCTGCTCAGCAAGGCTGCATTTATTTGTACAGTAAAAATGCATGCCCGATTCAAGAAGGGGGTCTCAAAAATGGCCAAAAAATATTAATTCAGTAACTTATTAATTTTAAGTTAAATTGTGCATTGTTGGTATAATGTCTGATAGAATGTTAAAAAATGTTCAGTGTAAATATTTTTAAATTGTTGTTTTGTAATTGATTTTTTTATTTGAAAAGCAGGACAAAACAGTAAAAAGCACATTTTGGCTATTTAATTTATGCAATAATGAAAAAAATGGCAAAATAGGCCTACATGGGGGAAAAAATGCGAAAAACCGTGTTTGGTATTCAGCCTTCGGCCTTCGGCCCAGTGTTTCATTTTGTTCGGCTTCGGCCAAGAATTTTCATTTCGGTGCATCCCTACATTTCACACAATTATACACCACATTCCTTGTTTCAGTTTAACCTAATTCCCACATTTCCTCCGTTGAGTTTAATATCTTTTTTTAGATCGTTTGTTCATTCATTCATTCATACAGTAGGCTAGGCTAGCGTCGTAGGGGTGAACTAGCCAGCTAGCAAACTGCACACGATGGCAGACAGTGCTAATATTGTCGACCTGATTTTGGCGAAGCCATTTGAAAGTCTTCCTTATGAGGAGAATCTTAGAATTAAACAGCAGGGCAGATCAACACTTAAGATTGATTTAGTGCAAAAGTTAGGGAAAAGTAACAGGTCTTTTCAGCTCTCCTGGAAGGACAAATTTAGCTCGTTGACTGGAAGTGATGTGACAAAGAAAATGTACTGCTGGCCATGCCTCTATGGACAATTTTTATGATATAGGCCGAAAATGAGCTTCTCCTGTTTAAAGCGGCTAAAGTCCTACACCCGTAACACAATGGGCCAAGGCCGTTTAAGCAGCCTAGCTCTGCTGGCCATTGAGAGGACACTGGTCAAGTCACTGGAAAAGACGCCTAGTTGGTACGATAGGGTCACAGAGCCTTTTCTTGAAAAGGAACGTAGGGCAGAATTTACGTATAAATAAATGGACAATTTTTATGATGTAGGCCGAAAATGAGCTTCCCCTCTTTGAAAGACCAGCAGCCGCCACTGTGTAATACCCATGTCATTATTAAAATTTGTGTTCTGATAAATCATATAAGCAATCACACACATACACAAACATTACAATCTAAAAAGAGTCTCATCTCTATTTTAAACTATATGGTAATAAAACTGAATTATATATGACAACATCTTAACAAACATGTTACTAAAGCAAAGCAAACCGTTTATCATACATTTTAAATATTTTAAACATAATTTTTATTTTATTTATTATTTATTTATTTTTTCACTAACCATGCATAAACACAAACATGTGCATTCATGCTGCTCATATATTATTGTACCCCAGTTTACAAAATGTACACAAGCTGAAAATTAAATCCTGCTTTGAGCTTTACTCACTCATAGGAGTGAAATGTTGGGCTGTCTAGTTGGGCGAGCTGACACACACACACACACACACACACAAACACGTTGGTTTTTATGTTTTCTGGGGATGCTCCATAGGCGTAGTGATTTTGTACTGTACAAACTGTACACATACCCAACACACAAAAATTTCTACATATTTCCATTTTTTAATAAAATATTGTTTGTAAGTAGTTTAATTATGATGACTCAAGAAATATCCTCATAAAGCACATTTACATTCTTATATCAATGTAATACCTATGTCATACAAATTTGTGTCCCGATAAGTCATATAAACAAGCACGCACATACATAAACATTTCAAGCTAAAGAGAGACTTATCTCTATTTTAAATAAAATAATATATAATATATATATATATATATATATATATATATATATATATATATATATAAATATATAATTACAGCATAGTAACATGTTACTGAAACAAATCATTTATCATAAAATTTAAACATGTATTCAAGATTTATTTAAGCTTATTGAACTTATAAAACACATCATTCTCTTCTTTAAAAAGAAGATGACAGCAAATAAAACTGTGATTATATGTAGCATACTGTATAAAATAAACATTTAATATAGTTTTTGGTCGGAATAAATATGAAAAATGATGCCTTACATTTAGTGCTTAGAGGTAGATCTTTACACTATGATGTCCAGGGTTAAACACCATTGTGAAATGAATGTTTCAGACCCACTCAGGGATGGGAGGAGTCTCTGCACTCCATAACAGTACATACGTCAAGTTAGGTTGCTAACCCTTGATTGTATGAAATTTTATTTTTAAAGCACAATCTTAAGAGTTTAAATAATATCTTTCAAAATTAATAGATTTAGACGGAATCTTAAAAGTTTTAAATAAAATATCTTATTTGCTTGCAAATGTAACGTAAATTATGATTTTTATTCGACAGTACCTGTTCAAAACTTAGTTTATAATTTTAAAGGAAAATTGTACTTAGTTTATTTTATTTCGAAACCTATTCTGACTTAAAAGGTTAAATAAAAAAGTGACCATATCTTACAGTATTACCAGTGGTGTATTGTAATGAAGTAATAATACTAATATCTTTTGGGAGTATCTGTACTTTACTTGAGTTTTTATATTTCAGCCAACTTTTACTTTTACTCCACTACATTTACTAATTAAAATGTATACTTTTACTCCGATACATTTCCCCGAAGCATATTCGTTACTTACTACAAAACAGTCAGAAGAACACAGATGGCAGGAAAGCAGGTTTAACGAATCAGTGGTCTGGCGTTTGCAAGTTAGACTCCTAAAAAAAACACCTTTGCTCATGAGCAAGCAAGTGCACGCACAACCGCGGATGATTTCATTTTCCACTCAAGTCGAGTCTGGGGTGTACGATACAGCATCATCTGACATTTTCAAGTTGGCTATATCACCAAATCGCACGCACATTGATTTATTAGTCTATTAAAACTCAAAATTCTAAATTGTAGACAGCAAAAATGTTTCTGTATGCTTTTTATATTTATATAATTTAATATAGTTAACTTCTATATCTATCTATATCACATAAAGAGTACCGTTTTTCTGCAGATATCAGCATGATAACACATTTAATAATCATTTTATACAAGTTCAGTAAAGCAATGTGAATTACATTTTAGACATAATATTTCTTGTTTTTGCTCAATTTTGCCAACGAAAATAGTTCCAAACAAAGATCACAGCACTGTTTTACGTCTCTGAGAAATGGACGGTGTTTACATATTGAATGAATCAGCTTTTTGAACGAATCGGTTGAATAAGTGATCAGTGTTTCACTCATTAACGCAGTCAAAATGCTTTGTTTCTGAATGAATCAGCCGTTTGAATGAATCGGTTGAATCTCAATGACCCATTCATTAACAGTCACTTGCTGTCACTTACTGACTGTTTTGACTATATATTTTTTCATGTTTAAATTATTTCAAATATCAGTATTCAACATTTTATGTTAAAAACAAAACATTAGGCCTATTTATGCATCTGTAACTGCAGTTTAAATGCATCCATGTTACCTCTGAGATACATGAACTGTGTAAATACATCTAAATGCTATTTCAGATGCAGATTCCAGAAATGTTTCCTTATGTTGGAATGAAAGACACTAATGGCGCTTTTCCACTGCATGGTACGGCACGGTACGGTTCAGTACGACTCACTTTTGGGGGGTTTTCCACTGGGCACAGTACCTGGTACCTGGTACTTTTTAGTACCACCTCGGCCGAGGTTCCTAGCGAACCGTACCGTTACCAAAACATGACGTGTAAACTCAGGTGATCACTGATTGGCTGGAGAAAATCGTCACTGCCTGCGTCATTGAACTTGCGGCACGAGACACAACAGACCCACTAGATTTAAATCAGCACAGCCAGCGAAGGGTCAAACACAACTGTTTTGAATGAGCACACATTTCTTTCATTGTTTCATTGTCTGTTGAGGAAGTACAGACTGTCCTCTCGTTGATAGCCAAGGAGCGGATCCAGCGAGAGCGTGATGGAGCGACGCGGAATTAAAATGTTTTTCAGGAGTCACGGCAGTAGAGGCGGTGCAACTATAACGACACGTGAATAATCCCGCCCACTCTAAAGCAGTACTAAACTGCAGTGGAAACGCAAACTGAGCCGTGCCGAGCTGAGTCGTACCACGCAGTGGAAAAGCGCCATATGTACCAGATGAAGTGCTTCTTATTCTTATCCAAAAATACAAAATGGAAGAAAGAGTTAAAACTGAACACAGTCTTGCTACTCAAGCTGTATGAATATATATATATATATATATATATATATATATATATATATATATATTGATATATTTATTTGCTTCTTTTCCATTTTGCATTTACTTGTACTTTTACTTTCAATACTTAAGTACGTTTAAGATTTAATAAATACTTTTCGTACTAAAGTATAATAAATATCACTTACTTTAAGACTTTTACTCAAGTAATATTCTAAACGGTGACTTCAACTTCTACCAAAGTCATTTTTTGGTAAGATATCTGTACTTTTACTTGAGTATGGCTTTCAGGTACTTTATACACCACTGAGTATTACTAGGGTGAGCCTATGGCTATGATCTAGTTCTGCACTTATTGTTCTATATCAGACTTTTTCTGAATTGACCTTTATCAGCGTGATAAATATTATACTATCAATATACTATTGGTTATCTACTCAAAAAAAAATAAAAAATAATAATATATATATATATATATATATATATATATGTAGAAAGTTACCATATGGCAAAGTAACCGCTTGTATGCTGGTCTTTGAAGAGAGAGTTTATGGCTTTAGCAGGAACCGGCCTTTGCGCCCCCATAACGTTCTGGCTCATTTAAAATGTTTGTTTAAACAACAACTTGCCAACTACAGATATGGGAAAAGACTTTCCGAAAACATCTATGTTACCATGATGCACATTCTTCCGATACCTGCTGAGCTGTAAACTGCTTGAATGAAACAACACATGTGAGGAGCATCTTCTGGGGATCAATGCTTAAAAAGTAAAGATTACGCTAAATGAAAAAGATGTCCGGCGGTAAAAAGTACCTACACCATTAAAACCTAGTATACAATATGTATTAAACATATGTTTTTGGTTTTAAGACTGCTTATTAATAGTGGTAATACTTTTGTTAAATTTTAAGGGTTCACAAGACTCATAGATCTATATTGTTTTCATTTATTTATTTATTTGGGTCAATGACGTGATGCATAAATTTTCTGTCCGATTGCATTTTCTCAATTAAAAATAGGTTTAAATGCGTAAAAAAGATGCCATATATATAAAGGGCCTCTCCCATGTATGAACTCACTTTAACTTTTCAAAAAACAGTTAGTTATAAATAGTTATTTGTAACTTTTCTGTTATTAAAAGTGTCAAAATATCATGTGGTGCGACTGTCCTGTAACATATATAGCCGGACACAGAGGTAAGTAAAACCACACAAATGTTTATTGAACAGGAGGGCATTACTGAGCTGTGCAGAAGTGACTAATGGTGAGTAGATGACATCCAATATCTCTATATTCTGGTGATGGATATGAATGGTGATCAGACTGTCCTTTATCCACAGATATGGGGTACAACGGAGACAGGGGAATCTTCGAGAGCACACTGACCACGGAGACAGATTTATCTGGCAGAGGAGAGGAGAACACAAGGAGCAGAAACAGGAGGTAAGTAACAATGGAAAGTATCAAGGGTATATACTCAGAGTTTGGCTTGCAGGAGATGAGTCCACGCTGCGGTATACTTAGATCGGACAAGGAGGGGAATGTGGAGTGTGCTTTTATCTGTGGCTTGATGACTGTGGTGATGATGCAGGTGATCGTGATTAGACCAGGTGAAGCAGGTCGTTGTGATTGTCTGAGGGGAGAGCCTGGCCATCCAGTGGGACAGCACCCCCACGGCCCGCTCCTGAGGGCCGACCCCGGCGTCGTGGTGGTCTACCTCGGCCTCGGGGAGCTGGACGATCGGGGTGAGCCGTGTGGAATTCCTCCATGAGTGTTGGGTCCAGAATGTCCTCTCTGGGGACCCATGATCGCTCCTCAGGACCATATCCTTCCCAGTCAACGAGATATTCCAGCTTACCACCACGGCGCCGGGATTCCAAGATCTCCTTCACCCTGTAGACGGCACCTTCTTCCAGTAAGAGAGGGGGTTCCTCTGTCTGGCCAGGCTCTACAGAAACAGAGGGAGAGAAGGGTTTTAATAGTGAGACGTGGAAGGTGGGATGAATTTTGTAGTGTGATGGTAGTTGGAGCTTGTATGTAACAGGATTGATCTGTTCCAGAATGGTGAAGGGGCCAACAAATCTGGGACTAAGTTTCCGGCATGGCAGGCGCAGCTTGATGTCCCTGGTAGACAGCCATACCTTCTGCCCTGGTTGGTATACGGGAGTAGCAGATCGTCGAACGTCGGCTGCCATCCTCTGTCTGCGCACTGCCTGCTGCAGCTGGTGGTGTGCTGCGTCCCAGACTCTCTCGCTCTCTCGGAACCAGTAGTCTACTGCGGGGACATCCGAGGGTTCCCCGGACCAGGGAAACAGGGGAGGCTGGAAACCGAGCACGCACTGGAAGGGAGTGAGTCCAGTAGAGCTCTGGCGGAGGGAGTTTTGGGCGTACTCGGCCCAGCCCAGGAACTGGTTCCAAGAGTTCTGGTGGTCATGGCAGAAGGTTCTCAGGAAGCGCCCCACATCCTGGATCTTTCGTTCAGTCTGCCCATTCGACTGCGGATGGTAGCCTGAGGAGAGGCTTACGGTCACACCTAGGAGTGAGAAGAATGCCTTCCAGACCTTCGAAATGAATTGGGGACCTTCTGACACGATGTCTTCGGGTAGACCATAATTTCTGAAGACTTGGTTGAACAGAGTCTCCGCTGTCTGTAGAGCGGTGGGAAGGCCTGTGAGAGGTACAAGACGGCAGAATTTAGAGAATCGATCAATGATGACTAAGATGCAGGAGTTACCATCGGATGCAGGCAGGTCCGTGATGAAATCTACCCCTAGGTGTGACCATGGACGGTTGGGTATGGGTAATGGACAGAGTTTACCGGTGGGGAGATGACGGGAGCTCTTGGAGATGGCGCAGTCGGGGCAGCCTTGCACGAACCTTCTCACATCCCTAGCCATATTTGGCCACCAGAAGCGATCTCGTAGCAGCGAGAGAGTGGTGTTGACCCCTGGGTGGCCAGTACCTAGGGAGGTATGAGTGGTATGGATAAGAGGAGTGCGTTGAGCTCTGGGAACGTATTGGTGGTCAGGGGGACAGCCCGGCGGATTGGCTGGAGGCGTGGTAGAGGCAACCGTGGGAGAAGTCCACTGAATGGGGCTGGCGAAGATTTTGGATGGCAGTATCCCCTCTGGTTCCTCCGAGCTCTCCTCAGGAGTATAAAGGCGGGATAAGGCATCGGCCTTAACATTTCTAGGGCCTGGGCGGTAGGAAATTTTAAACTGGAACCGGGTAAAGAAGAGTGCCCACCTGGCCTGACGTGGGTTCAATCGTTTGGCCTCTCGGAGATACTGCAGGTTCTTATGGTCTGTTAATACCAGGAAAGGGTGTGCTGCTCCTTCCAGCCAGTGCCTCCATTCCTCCAGTGCTAACTTGATGGCTAGGAGTTCACGATTGCCGATGTCATAATTTCTTTCCGCCGGGCTGAGTTTCCGGGAGAAATAGGCGCATGGATGGAGTTTGGGAGGCGTCCCCTGCTGCTGAGACAGTACTGCTCCGACACCTGTTGTGGAGGCATCAACTTCCACGACGAAAGGCAACTTAGGGTTGGGGTGAACGAGGAGTGGAGCATGAGTGAAGGCATGTTTCAACTTGTTGAATGCTTCCTCAGCGTCAGGGTTCCAGGATAAGGTCTTGGCTTTACCTTTGAGTAGGTCAGTGAGGGGACTGGTGATAGTGCTGTAGTTGGAGATGAACCGACGATAGAAATTTGAGAATCCTAAGAATCTTTGAAGTTCTTTGACGGTAGTTGGTAAGGGCCAGGAAGTGATTGCCTCCACCTTCCCCTTGTCCATGCGTATGCCACCACTACTAATGACATACCCGAGGAAGTGGACTGTGGACTGATGAAAAATGCACTTTTCTGCCTTGAGGTATAAATGGAATTCTCTCAACCGTTGGAGGACCTCCGCAACGTGTTGGCGATGTTCGGCCAAGCTCCGGGAGTAGATGAGGATGTCGTCGATGTAAACGATGACGAACCGATTGAGGAATTCCCGGAGCACCTCATGCATGAAGTCCTGGAACACTGAAGGGGCGTTGACTAATCCATAGGGCATAACCCGGTATTCATAATGGCCGGTAGGGGTCACAAAAGCAGTCTTCCATTCGTCCCCTTCTCGTATGCGGATGAGGTTATAAGCGCTGCGGAGGTCTAGCTTGGAGAAGATGGTGGCACCGCGCAGTTGTTCCAGGGCATTAGGCACAAGGGGAAGAGGGTATCGGAACTTGATTGTGATCTCATTGAGCTTGCGGTAATCTATACAGGGTCTCAGTCCTCCGTCCTTCTTGGCCACAAAGAAGAAGCTGGAAGCAGCAGGGGATGTAGATGGTACGATGTAGCCCTGTTTTAACGCCTCCTCAATATACTCCTCCATGGCCTTTTGTTCAGGAAGTGATAGAGGGTAAATTTTACCTCGAGGTACTGGCTCACCCGGAACAAGATCAATAGCGCAGTCCCATGGCCGATGAGGTGGTAGCTGGGCAGCTTTCTTGGGACAGAAGACATCACTAAAGTGGGAATAGCAGGGTGGTATATCGACTGATTGCTTCTCTTTGGGACTCTCAATAGACGTGGAGTGAACAGGAAGTGGCATGGGAACCACAGGAAGAGGTTGAGGTAGTTGAGGGAAGCAATGATGGAAACAGTCTTCTCCCCACTTTAGGATCTCTCCTGTCTTCCAGGATAGGATGGGATTGTGCTGCACCAGCCAGGGGCGTCCAAGGATAATGTCCACAGTGGAACCCTCCAGAACCAACAAATGCAGTTCCTCCTGATGTAGCTGCCCAATCTGCAGTTGTACGGGTCCCACACAAAGTCGGACGTGACAGTCGGACCTGAGGGGAGAGCCTGGCCGATCCGTGACATGTCCAGCCATCACTTTTTTTTTGTAAACATCTTTGAAATTACCCTAAATTTATTCAGATTAATTTTCTGCACTATTTGGCATAATTTCCAAAGTGTTTTGTAATACTGGATAAAATTGCAAAGCATTTGTATTTATATTTCCGTCATAATATACAAACAAACTTTGTCCGATGATTTCCATTTTATGAAGTATCATGTGGTGCGACCATCAAGAAACTACCATTTTGGGACTTTTTTGTTGAAATCTATTCAAAGATAAGACTTTGCATCATATACCAATTTGCCAAGGACCCATGGAAGTATCAGGCAGGTTTATAACTCTCTGTCAAATTTGGAAAAAAAATCTTTTTAACGGCTGGTATGTAGTTACCACATTTGGATATCATGTGGTATGACCTCAAAAAAAAAAAAGAATTATTTCTTCAATTATTTATTTTCATTATAAATTTCATAGTGACCTTTTGTGGGAAGCTAGCTTGTTTTGTTTAGGTGACCAATTCTGTGCTTGTAAATTTTGATTGAATTTGAAAATATCATGTGGTGCGACACAATATAGTGGTGCGACCACCGCAGAGTGTTTTCCATTATAGATATGTCCCAGATTGGCAGTTTTTTTGCTTTTATATTCAATTGATGGTTTATATACATAGAATACTTTATTTTAGTATAATTTGGAATATATTTTTATGCAATTTGGTTCATTTCAGACTGTTTACATTTAATCTTTGTAAAATATGAGAAAAAATGCAAAAAAAAAATGCTCTGAATTATTTTTATTTATTTTTTGCATGTAATTTTAGTTTGGTAATTATGCGTTTATTAGTAATTTATTATTTATTTATTAACAACTATTTAATTTATTCTACCAGATTATACTTCCAAGCAAAGTAAAATAAACGCTCACAATAAGCAGCATGTTTATTCTGACCCTGCAGTCTAGCACAAACTCCAGAAGTAATTTTCTACTATGAGAAAGATGTTCATGTTGTCATCTCAGAACCTGAACCAGCAACCTCCCCCTACTCTAAATTGACCTTTTGCAAAGACCCACCCCCCTTACTGTTGCTACGTCCGACAAACCATGGCACTTTTATGCCACACATCATGTTCTCACGCATTGAAAAATATATCACGGAGCAAAGAGGACACTGACAGACAAGACAGAGCTGGTTACTTTTAGTATGAAACAAAGCCTCAGTGTTCAAATTTTGTCATTTTTTCAAAGAAATTCCAACAACAAATACTTTTTTGTGGCTCTTTAACATGTAGTGACAGATCGCTGTAGCGCCTCATTTCAAGCAGCACATGAACAGATCATCTCTTCATCTTTACTAGTCATAGCATGAAATAAACATGAATGAACATCGGAAGGTATCTTGTTTCAGCTGTGAAAAGATGTCAGTACACACCATTTTTCAAGTTCAAGCCCACCGACGTTAATTTACTTTCTTGTCTGGTTTGTTTTTCGGCGTTATAATATGTCAGACTGCCTGTTAATCAAACTCCCGGCGAAAGGGGCAATTGAGCAGCCAATATTGGGCAAGTACAGAAATAACTGGGGCTAAATAAATGCCTACAGTTAATGCCACATGATGCACTTTTCACAAATGTCTTTTTAAATAGATTTTTAATAATATAAGATATTTTTAGTCATTTGGAGTGACCACTCATCATGTGGTGTGACCAATAATACCAATAACTGTATTAAATTTAAAATAAAATATCTCATTTCTGTGGTTGAAATATGAATCACTGCTACAGTATGCTTAAGTGAATGGTATTTTTAAAACATTTTTATCAGTTTTATGCAATTTGCAGGAAAAATAAGTCTGTTAACTACATTTAAGAAGGCAACTCTGAAATTATAGAACAAAAATAAGAGATCATTATTTACAAAAACTCAAATTAAATGCATATACTTTGTTTCTAAACACTTTAATTACTGAGAACATTTTTAAATAATGTTAAGCATGTTAAGGAAATTATTTAATTTTAATATAAATCATGGTCGCACCACATGACATTTTTTAAGGCTATGGGCAATTCATCTAGATGAAAAAACACAAAAATCACTTAATTAAATTTTTTCATATGTATTTATGTGTGCACAACATTCTTAATGCTTGAACAATTACAGTAAATATTATTTTTTGTATTTTAAAATTGGCCTGTCGAAAATCCTTATACGTCAATGACCCATTTATTACTTTTTTTATTTTTACAAAGATTCAATTCATTCCTAGTAAATATAAGGCCAAAACATGATATTACAAAATAAATCATGTTGACAAATTTGGTTATTGCAGTGTTTTAAAAAATTTGATTTTTTAAAAAAAATAATCCAAACAGATCCTCACACACACACACTCACTCACACACACACACACACACACACACACACACGATACATGTGGTCAATACACAAGGTGTCACGAATCCGGTTTGTGGCCTTCCGTCCGACTGCCACAAGAGGTCGCCTCTCCATCATATTGACTCTCACACCACACAGACTGTCACTCTGGACTACAGTTCCCATCATCCATTGCACTGATTACACCCACACACACACACACAGGTGAATGCACTGATTACACATACACAGCTGAATCCAATCAGACCCGCTTTATAAGCCTTGGACTTCCTCTTTCTCACTGCCGAGTATTGTTTAGCGCATATCACTCTTCTAGCTTGCTGACTCTTGCCTTTTTGTGACCAAGTCTTGCAATAAAGCCTTGCATATGGATCTGCAGGTCTCACATCTTGTTCGCCCTGTAACACAAGGAAACGAGAATCAGGCTACCAAATAAGTTTGACACAATGTTTTTAAGAAAGGGAATTTACTTATTTATTTTATTAATTTATTTTTATTTTTTAAAATACAACTAAATCAGGTAATAGATTCTTTCTTTTTGACAAAACTACATTTCAAATGATTTTTTCCCCGAGGCGTTCATTATCCGAGTGGAACTGGTCTTATTTTCTAAGTCCCAATACAGGGATCTAGATGAAGCTATTTAACCGAACAAAGAAAACATATTTTATTCAGTATTTTTGCTTGTGTATCATGGTTTCATGCCTTTTTTAAAAGGCTTGTCTAATGCTTTAGATGCATCCGTAACGGAGCCGACGAGACATGAGGAGTACGAATCCATGTGCAAGCTTTTATTTAGATACAGTCAAACACAGGCAGGGTCAAACATAGTAAACAGATAGGTTGAGGGCAAGACACAAGAGTATTCCGAGAGCATGCATGGGTCGTCGATCGGCCAACAATATCAAAGGGCTTGACAGGGGTAATCCGAGTACACGAGCAATAGTCCAAGCAGGGGCAAACAGAGTCCAAACGGCAAGATAATAGGGCAATCCAAAAATACAAAAGCAAGAATCAAAACACAGGAAAACAGGCTAGGCAAGACTAAGACTATGCTACTAGGAGTGGCTCCGTAAAGTAGCTATCAGCTTTGACTGCTATAAACGCTAAACAATACTCGGCGATCTGACTGAGGAAGTCCATGGCTTAAGTAAGGCGTGTGATGGGAATCAGCTGTGTGATCAGTGCAATCAGCTGTGTGTGTGTGTGTGTGTGTCATCAGTGCAATGGATGATGGGAACTGTAGTCCGTGGTGAAGTGCAACAGTTAGTGTAGTGCAAGAGTCCATATGGTGAGCGGGTGATCTCTGGTGGTGAGTGAATGGAAGTTCATGGACCAGATTCGTGACAGCATCAGAATGTGGATTTTTCACTATCCAACATGAAATTAAAGAGATGGATCAGCCGAGCTTGTTTCAACTGTTTATTACCATTTTCTTAGATTATCATTATTATTATTATGTACTCACATAGTTATAAAATAAACCTTATCGTCAATGTTTTTCCCTAAAAACCCAAGATAATATCCAAACAAGTTCTATGGGGGCACAGTTGTAAATTCCTAGAGGCCGAGTTACACAGAAATTGTATACATCATTTAAGAAAAGGGTCATGATGCATACAGAATACAGAAAACCTCTCGTGATCTATTGTGACTGTCATTTTACTTAGGGTTAGGGTTATGGATGATGCTGTACACATTTTGTTTGTTGGACTGTATATGTCATTATAATGACTGTAGGCGAATACTTCTATCTAAGAGCCGTCAGCATTGTGTTTATAGAAATAAATGAAAATTAAAAAATTTCTACTTGAGAGCGTTTGACTAAGTTGTTTTTTCTTTTTAGGACAATTATCCATCTCCATATCCATACAATGAACCGTCAACACGAAAAGTAAGTCTTGCTGTTTTACACTTACAACTGAAACATATCTATCCATTGCTCTGAAAGCCACACATTCAGTAAAGTTGTCCACTTTTGGCAGATTTGCTAGCGGGACTATGTCACCTTGTTGTAATGTGATCACAATTAAGAACCATAACATTATACTACATCCCCTTTGAAAAGGTTATAGACATAGTCATTTATACAGGAAATATGTCTGCACAACAGAAATATGTATCAGTATAACAAATACCTAATACTGAAATCCTCTCTTCTAAACTATTGTTAAAGTTTTAATGTTGATTTTGATGGCCTACCCCGCTAGCTGTATACCTTTGTCATTGTTTGTTTTTAGAGGAAGACCATTCTCAGATTTTGGTCAAATATGCAATGAGTGTTCACAGGAAAACGAGAAGAAATACAGTATAAGATAATTAAATGAAAGTCGAGAGAGTGCTTAAACCGAGATTGTACTTTTAGAGCATTTTCTGGTCTGTCTACAAAGCGGCCGCGAGACACAAAGCCTTGATCTTACAGTTTTACAGTTACATGCACATACATTTAATTTAGAACACATAAAATTACACATTACAAGTTAAAGATGGCGTGGAATCACTATTTTCTTTGTACATGTCTCTAAACATGACTTTAATAAATCACTTTTGTTTTAAGCGAAAGCAATGATTCAGTCTTTGTGTTTTAGGCGTCCACCTTTCAGTTTTGTTCCAGGGAACAAGTACAACTGCAGCTGTGCGTTGTCGTGTTTGTCAGTTTTCAATATATCTTAATTCTCTGAAATTTTCACAATTGTAAATGTTTGTTTAACTTAAATATTAGTTTTTAGCAAAAGTACAGGATATAATCTGCAAAGAGTTTCATAGTGTAAAACTTTGAAACAGAACAGTTTTATTTGTTTTCACGATTGCTTTCTTTCTGTTTGAATTTGTCCCCCGTCTAATGGTAATTTTTAAGCCTTACGTTTTGCATCCTAGATTTTGCTGTCATGTTAACGAGCTCTTTGTTCATATACATCAATATTTATGTGAATTTGCCTGATTTAATAAAATATCGCTTTAACCCGTCCTCATCATTTGAGACATTTACGTTATATTATTAGTCTAGTTTATATCAGATATAAGATACAAGACCGTTTCTTGATAATTATTTCCATCTACACTCATACATTCTATTCTGATGCATCTAAAGCGTTAGACGAGCCTTTTAAAAAAGGCATGAAGCCATGATACACAAGCAAAAATATTGAAAAAAATATGTTTTCTTTGTTCGGTTTAATAGCTTCATCTAGATCCCTGTATTGGGAGTTAGAAAATAACACCAGTTCCACTCCGATAATGAACGCCTTGGGGAAAAAAATCATTTGAAATGTAGGTTTGTCAAAAAGAAATAATAATCTGTTATCTGATTTAGTTGTTTTAAAAATAAATACATAAATAAAATAAATAAATAAATTCCCTTTCTTAAAAACATTGTGTCTGTCACGAATCGGGTCCATGCTCTTCCGTTTACTCGCCACCAGATGTCACCCACTCACAGCATTGACTCTTGCACCACATTACAGTTGTCATTCATCATCGGACTGCATTCCCCATAATCCATTGCACTGACGACACACACCTGATTTCACTGATCACCAATCTCACACACTACTTAAGCTATGGACATTCTCAGTATCAGGGCCGAGTATTGTTCTGCGTATAGCACTCTCCTAGAGCTAGCTGCTTTACCGTGCCATCCCGTGTTTCTGTTC
>JAFVLL020022438.1:0-26876 GCA_021397915.2 Tor tambroides
GATTGAAAAGGCTTCAGTGGAAGAGGAAAAAAGAGTTTTTCCCATACAGCGTCTTACGACGCAGTACGAGTGAGAATATCGACAGGGAACTGTTTTATAATTTCTTATATTTTAAAATGTAATTTATTCCTGGGACTGCAAACCTGAATGTTCAGCATCCTTACTCCAGTCTTCAGTGTCACATGATCATTCAGAAATCATTCTAATATGCTGATTTTCTCAACATTTCTTATTCTCAATGCTGAAAAATTTTTGTGGAAACCATATTTTCTCAGGATTATGTGATGATAGAATGCTCAAAAGAACAGCAATTATTTGAAATAGAAATTGAATGAAACATTGTCTTTACTGTCACTTTTGATCAATTTAATGCACACACACACACAAAAAAAATCTTACTGAGCCCAAACTTTCGAACAGTAATGTATGATGATTAAGTCAACTTAAAAAAATGTACCCCATTAATGTGTTATTTCCTGTTTAGTGACACAAATTGTATACAAACCTTCTCTAGTGGGCAGTGCATGCTCTCTCTGAGGAAGGGCAGTAAGTTGGGTCGGTCATACTCAGCATACAAGCTGATCTGCCTCTCATGGTACTTCTGCCCCTTATGGTGGTCCCGCTTAAACAGCTTATGCAAATACTGAAGAGAAACAGGCAAAAAGGAAGTAACACATCTAATGTTAACTACAGCTGGATCCCTCAGACACATCTGCATGATTTAAACAGCTCATATTCAACACACCACATGTAACAGCTCAGGTCTGTCTTTTAATTCCTCCACCACTTTGTCCATCTGAGGGAGAGAAACACACAGATGTTCATCTGTACAGAGAGTGTGGAAGGGTTTAATCAGAAGACTGAGGCCACTGCACTGAACTCACCGATATTTTATCATCATTATCCAGCAGCATGTCAACAGCTTTCTAAAAAAAAAAAAAAAAAAAAAAAGAGAACAAAGAGGCGGACATATCCTTCAGACACATCTCTCTGACTATAAATCACATTGTTCCAAAGTCATCTATAATATATATCATCAGCAAAAAAATCCAGAACTTCCTAAACTTATGCACTTGACAAGTTTCTTGCATTAAATTCTAAAACAAAGGTCCTCAGTAAGGCAAAAGGAATAACAGATGTTTTACCTCTTTGTCGAAATCCATGAGCAGGACAATCTTGTCCTTGATGGCAGAGAATAGGTTGTGTTTGTGAATGAGTTGGTAAACATCTTTGTGTCTCAGTTTCAGGTAGATCTCCAGAGCACGATCATAACGCTGATCATATGTGTAGCTGCATACACACATATAAGATCAGTCTAACTTATGCAGAGTTGCTTTTAAAATGATGTTACATGCTTTTCATTAATTTGGCAGCATTCACTCACAGTTCGGCCAGTGTGGTGAGAAGCATGCTGTTGGTGGGGTCCTTCTTCAGGTGTTCAATCACTGCCTGAACTATAGCCATGTTGTTATACAGCTCTCCTGGCCACTCACGAATCAGTGTGGCAAAACCCTGTGTGAAGAACAACAGAAGCAATTGCCTTCTTCTGTAAAGGATTTTGTTGTGATGCATTCACACTTTGAAACCTTAATATTATGTTCTATCTAATAGGTTACCATCTTGTTCATGCAATTGAAAAAACTGTTTAATGGAAAACATAAACCTCATAGTCAGTCTTGAGGAACTCATGAAGTATCATCTCATAAATTGCTGGACGAAGACGAAGGTCTCCTCTTGGTAAGTACTGACTGATGGCCTGGGAGGAAGTGGAATGGAGTGGGTAGTTAACAAATAGTATTTGTACAATGCTAAAATGAAAGATTTTAGGTTAAACAGATATTTTTAGTGCATTTTTGTTTCAAAATTCTTGACAAAAAGTTCAAAATAATTGACATGATATTTTATCATCGCTTAATAAAATTAAGTTCTGTTTTAATATATCTTGCTAATCAATAAAATCATTTTATTATGAATAAAAAGATTTGATTAATTTCCCAGAACTCAATTAATATATATATATATATATATATATATACATATATATGTATGTATGTATGTATGTATATATATATATATATATATATATATATACATATACACACACACACATACATATACACACACATACACAAACATGTATATATATTAGTCCTGTCAAAAGATTAATCGCGATTAATCGCATCCAAAATAAGTTAGTTTACATAATGTGTGTACTGTGCATATTTATTATGCATATATAAATACACACATTTTCAATATATATTTAGAAAATATTTACATGCATTTACATGTATATATTTATATTCATATAATTTATATTATATATAAATGATTTAATATATAAAAATTACATTTTTCTTAAATACATACATGCATGTGTGTCTATTTATATATACGGAATAAATATACACAGTACACACACATATATTATGTAAACAAAAACTTTTATTTTGGATGTGATTAATTGCGATTAATCTTTTGACAGCACTAATATATATGTGTGTATATATATATATATATATATAGTATACATTATAATTACAATAAATAATAAAAATAACAACAATAATAACAACACACTGACTTATTAATAACAATTATTTTTAATAATAATAATAATAATAATAATCCTCATTAATATTATACTACTATTTACTATACAGGTCCTGAAGGGTGGCAAATAATTATTTAAAAAAAATACAAATTGTGCAGACTCACTTTCAACTGTCCAATGGTTTTGAATCTGTACACTTCATTCTCCCAGAGATCCATGTTCTTTCCGAGCACTTTTTGACACTTCCTGTCAATAAGGAATACAGAGAGAAAAATGGGGCATATATTAAGGCATCCATTCATATTTTAAACAGTTAACAGGTCAATAAATCAGAAGGTTGATGTCCTGTACCTGGCAGCTGCATCATAATCGCCTCTCTCCACCAGATGATTGATGTACGCCATTCCAATTTTCTATTCACAGAGCACAGACAGGAAGCAGCCACACTGTGATTCCAGGTTATTATCTGAGAGCGTTATAATAACTAAGACTAGCTTTCTGCACATCATCAAATCACATCATTCATTTGTTTTCACCTGTACATCATGCCGTTTAATGTTTTTGAAGCTGATCTCTGCAGCCATCAGTGCTTCCTGTGACAAACATCCAAATCAAAACAGAAATCATTAAGTACAGCTCAAATTTTTAAATGGTATGATATAAATGTTTCCTTAGACTGCTGAACACATACCTCGTATTTCTTCTTCTCCAGAAGCCAGTCGATGTGGTCATCCTGGTCTCTTTCTTTAGCCACTACAATGTCTTTAGGGCTGATAATGTAGAATAGAGACTCTCCCTCAGAGTGTTCTGGAATGACAACACAGAGGATTCAAAGATTTAAAATAATGACTTTATCATCAAAACGGGAATTTAACTGATTAAACTGTGGATTTTGGGTGATTTGTAGCCGTCTTTTTTATTATGGTATTCCAGCTGTTCTAGTGTTGCCAAGCCTGCGGTTTTCCCGTGGAATTGTGCTACTTTAACACTCTTGCCACGGGTTGTTTTTCATGTCCACGGGTTGAAGCGCCCCCAATAATGTGATATTAAGCCCCTGGAATGCAAATTTTACCAGAGGAACCCTGCTGGAAAATGTGTATTTTACCCCTGGAACGTGTTTTTATCGGGGAACCCCCCGCGAAACGTGATTGGGCTAGTTTTGGGCAAGTTTAGAGTAGCAATTGGGTGGGTTTTGTTGTGATAACCTGGCAACCCTGAGCTGTTCATGCATTCTGTCTTCATCATACCGAGCCTGTAGTCCCTGCACTGGTTCTCCTGGAAGTTGCGTACAGTGAGAGCGTCTGATGAGATCTCCTCACAGCCCTCGGGTAACGGCTGGATGATGTCTAAACGAGGCCGTGTTCTGAACTCCTCCTCCTGTGGCAGACAGAGTTATATTTATTAATAAGTACATTTTACGCTCACAGCAATACAAAACAAAATGTTTCTAATAAGATACTTTGTTTTTGCGATTCTCAACATTTTTGCCTGCTAGGCTCTCTGTTGCCAAAGACAACATTTTTTGATATTTCTGGTACCTCTGATGCAGTGACAAAGCTGATTTTTTCAAACTTTTTTATTTACAGAAAGTAAATACATTAAAATAATTAAAATATTTCTAAATCATAAAAAAAATCTAATTCAATAATTGGTAACACTTAAAGCCTTTATATATAATGCATTATAAAGGGTTATTAAAGGGATTATAATGAATTATAATTATTCATAATGTGCATTGCAATACATTAGGTCTTGCTGTAAATAAATACAACCAAATTTAAAATGCATAGTGTAACAATGATTGATAAGTGTTATAACGTATTAACTGTGGTGAGATTTTACAATGCATTTTAAGGTGCATTACAAGGCATAATTAATGCATTAAAAGTACTTTTATAATGCATTGTACATAAAGGCATTAAGTAATTTATGTGCCTTTTATAGAAGTTTGTGATCACTGAGATTTTGTATTCACAAACACTAATTTCTACCCAATAAAATCTTTGACATAACTTTTTAGAAATGTAAATATTTGTTATAAAGGTGTGTATACATAAATTCATACATATTCTAAAAGATTTCCATGATTTTGATTTTCTATTACTTTCTAAGATTTTATTAATTTCCATGTTTTTCTGTCATATATCCAGATTTTCCAAGACCGTGAGAATCCTGGTTCTTAAATAAACTGCCAAGTTTTGAGTAAATGAATTAAAATTAACATGTTGTCAGCGTATATCTTGATTTTAAAGCTTGCTTTGTCTCATTTGAATTTATTTCAAGTCATCTTGCAGCTCCCTTGGACATATCATGAGGCCCCTGATCTTAGCTCTGGTGAGAGTGTGTAACACTACCATGTGCTCAGAGTTGTCCTTGACATAGTACAGAGTGACCAGCTGATCTGCCAAAGGTGCCAGTCCACTAATGAAGAACTCGGTCTCAAACGCTGACACTGATAGAAATCAGCAAATCCAAAAAAAAAAAAAAAGTTATGCTTTGTACATCTTAAGAGATAATAAAAGATAAGGTTTTCATTTTTGGGTGTACTGTCCATTTAAATTTAATTATGTTATGTTCTCATTATGTGTGTGATGGTAACTGGTTCAGTACCAATCTCAACGTAGCGACTGGGTAGATCTCTCATTTCTGTTGGGTCACGCTCTTTAACAACACATATCTGAGAAAAACGAACCAAACAACGTTATTCAAATGAGAATACATATTTTTTTTAGAAATGAGCTTTCCTAGTTATTAAAACACTTGATCAGCATTTGTACTGAACACACACCTTAACAGAAGAGCCCCAGCCGATGATCAGCGTGGTGTTGTCTTTCCAGCACAGACTGCAGGGGTACATATCCGGCCTAAGATTGGTGTTGTCCCGCAACACGTTCGTGATGCGTTGTTTACTGCTGATGTCATAAATTTTCACACCCTAAAACACATCCACTACAGTTTAGATAAAATCATGATTAGTAAGGCATCTTAATTAACATGTCCAGTGTGTCTAAATCTTATTGTACCAAATTGTTTGCCCAGGCAATGAGGTTGGCTCTCCATTTCACATTGGTGATGTTTCCCTCTCCTTCATGCAGAACAGAGGTCTTCCAACGGTTCAGCCAGTTCCTCTCATAAAGCGAAAGCTATAGGACATATTTCATTAATTTAACACTAGTGAGCGACAGATATTCACCAACACAAAACAGAATAGGCCACAGTGTTTGCATTACAACACCAGAGGGCAGTAGAATACAGAGCATAAATAGGTACAACACAAAGTCAGTGACTACACGTCTTTTAATTCTGATTTGAGAATATCTGTATTGTTTTCATCGTTTGCTTTTACTCTTGAAAAAGAACAAAATATAGAACAACAGTCACTGGGGCGGTAGCCTTTTAAAACTTATTAATATATACAACCGCTCAAACTTTTTGGGCCAGTGAGTTTTTATTTTTAAATGTTTTTAAAACATGTCTCTTCACCACGGCTATATTTATTTCGGTAAAAACCATTAAAATTATGACAATTTAAAATAGCTGTTTTCTATTATAACATATATTGAATGTCATTATGCTATGATGATAAGGCTGAATTTGTTTTAGCAGCCATTATTCAAGTCTTACATCTAGTGTTACATGATCTATAGAATGCTGATTTGGTGTTCAAAAAATGTTTGATAATAATTAGAAATGTTGAAAACAGTTGGGGTGCTTAATATTTTTCTGTAACATTATATATGTCTTTACTGTCACTTTTGATGAATTTAACGCACCTTTGCTGAATAAAACTATTAATTTCTTAAAAGAAAGAAAGAAAGAATCCTACTGACCCTAAACCTACTAATATGCACCACCCTTTAGGGTTAAATTCAGTACAAAGATAAGCCTTTTGAATGGGTTAGGTTAGGTTTTTTTTGTCTAATATGGTACTTTTTTTTTTTTTTTGCTAATATTGCAGTAAGTATTAGATTGGATCAGTGTGTTAGGCAGATTCATTGGCCTTGTCATGGTGTTTCGGTTACATTCAGGTGGAACTTCAATAAAAATCAAAAAATGCCTTTTTCTAAAATGGCAACATTTGGTTCAACCTTTAGATAATGAGAAATTTATAAAGTCACTTACGCAGATATGCAGTACAACACAATTGAAAAGCACATGAGAGAAGAAGATACTGTATTGACATCTCATGAACTAACTAGAGAAGAGACACAAACAACAGAATTTCTATAAAAAGGTATTTAATGTTTTGGTTTACTCTGGTAAGTCGGATATTATTTGGTGAAAAACTACATTTTCTGAGGGGTTCGTGCGATAATAATCATGTGCAGAAAGCGGCAACGCACTTGGTGGATAACCTTGAATCGAAAGTGTCAAAAATGCCACACACAATCACCACACAGCCAACCTGACCTGACTGCAGAGAAAGTGACTGAAAGGAAAGACGGTTCAATGTCGCTTCAGTTCTACACTTTTGGCTATGTTAACAGATCACAGCGCAGCAATAGGAGATGACACTCCAAGAGCCGAGCAGACGGAATTGAATTGCCTTTGACAAGATGCGTCTTCAGTGGAAGCCGTATTGATTTTCATGGCAGGGCTGCATTATGGGGACCTTAAGCTAGGGAGAGAGAAGGAAACAAGCAGAAGCGGGAGGAAAATGCAGAGGACTTGGCCACCGTGGCGCACAATGGACGCCGTTAATTGCTTCTGATAAGCACAATGCAGTAACAGTGTGAAGCCATTTTATGAGAATCAATCGTGGCACAGAGAGTAAAAATCTATGATTTACAGAAATTGAGAAGACTCTATTTGAGTGCTTCAAGATTTGTATGTCTCAACAAAATCTCTAACAGTCCACTTTACAAAGAACCAGTGGCATTTATTCAAATTCACGTCAGATCAACTTCTTCTGAGTGCTTTCACGACAGACACAAACCCTGTTTTCATTTCTATAGATGTACGGAGTCTGGAATGTATCGGACTGTGGCATCTTCAGTTGGTAGCAATGTGTCCTTTGCAAAATGAGCGTATTTGTTTAGTCCATAAGCCAAAGAGTGTTCTACATGTTGCAAACACTATGGCACTCTATGTAATGACAGTTATTTATTGCGCAAGAAGAGACAACATCTCTCTAGTGAACAACACTTTGGAGAAAATGGACCACTCTTTCTCTCCCTGATGTTGACCTCAGTCTAAGGCCAAGACGGTAAGAGCGTTTCATGCCAACCAGCTTCAGTTTGAGTAACCACAATACAAGGCACTCAACATGACAAAAAATGATTCCATTCTAATAATTTAGCTTAACCCTCAGTGTTGAAACCTCAGGAGCATCAAATGATGGAGACCACAAAATATATGTTTAGACTTCAGGTATGAATGTGGCTTTTGTTTTTATTTTAAGGCATTCAAAACACATTAACAGAGATACTTTCTTTTGAAAACTCAGTGGATGATGAACGCGTTTTATTTTTTTCAATAAACGATTCTTATATTTTTGCAAAAAGCCTGCAACCAACCTTAAAGTTTAGGGTTGTTAAGATTTTATGTTTTTAAGAGAAATCCCACCAAGGCTGGATTTAGTAGATCAAAATACAGTATTTTTTTAAAGATGCAAATTATACTTGTGATGGCAAAGCTTAATTTTTAGCAGCCATTACTTCAGTTTTGTCACACGATGAGAAATCATTATAATATGCTGGTTTGGTGTTCAAAAAAAGAATTTTAATTAGTATTAAAGTGGAATTGAAAACTGTTGTGCTGCTTTATATTTTTGTGGAAACCATGATGCTTTTTTCAGGATTCTTTGATAAACAGAAAGTTAAAAATACAGCACTTATTTGAAAAGGAAATCTTTTGTAACATTATAAATGCCTTTACTGTCACTTTTGATCAATTTAACGCATCCTTGCTGAATAAAAGTATTCGTGTCTTTATAAAAAATGACTGACCCTGAACTTTTGAATCGTAATGTAGTTACATACTGATTCAAGCCTAAAATGACATGCACGAGTCAGTGCCAAACAAATGTGCTTTTGTTTCCTTTTGTACTAGTAAATAATGACAGTGAAAGAGAAGACAGGAAATGTTTGGGAAGAAGGAGAGAGAAAATGTAATAAGACCATGATTCTAACTGGATTTGAACCTGCATCTCCCACATGAGCACCAAGGTTTAACATTTCCAGAGCACTTGTTCTAACCACTAAACGTGGGATTGGGACCCAATGCAGACCTGATACCAGCTTTTAGCATCTTCTGAGTGACCTGGCTTCTCTCAAAATATGAGAGTTGCCAAACAAATGCATTTTTTGTTAAAGGTAGAGAGGAACTATTGCACAATGAGTGCAATGAGATCTGGAAATAACATAGACAAGTTTTGAAACTGCGCTTTTAAGACTCACAGTGTGAGTTTTGAGTCCCAGGTGATTGTGAAACTGGACTTACCTTATTTCCTCCGGTCACAAACTGTTTATTGTTGGATTTGCTGAACTGAGGGTGTAGCGCCACGACCTGGAATTGAACAAGAGACTTCAGTTCAGTTTACGGCAACACCTGAGTTAATATCAATGTCCACTCCAGTATTTCTAAAGCCATATAGTGCCTCAGAGGGGGTTAGGCTACATCCAGTCTGAAACATGTTCAATAAAGTGCTTTTTAACCCAGGAAAAGTTAAAGGATTGATCCTCACAGTCCGATACACAAAAGTATCGATACAAGAAGATGACAGCACCGGCTCTCTTTAATGTGTGCCATAGGTGACATCACTCATGCTCAACAAACAGGCGGCTCATGCATGATATGAAATGCCCTAGAGAAATCAATTAAGACTAGTAGCAGGCTGAAATTACATCGTTTTCCAGAATTATCAATGTTCGCTGTGACGGGAAATCGAAATCAAAGGGCTATTTCCCATCAGGCAGCAAAAACATTGCCGGGGGACTGACGACTTGCATTAACAGCAATAAGTTACCTTGATGGGACAGTCAAAGTTTTCATGGAAGCCCTCCCTGGTGTACAGGCCGAACACTTGCACCTGGAAAATATGAGAGAGAGAAATGGAGAAAGAGACACAGAGATGTCTTTTTAAGGTAAAATCACTGTGGTCCAGAGACGCGCTCTGCGATAACAGTTGACTTGGGCAAAGCATCAGACCATCCAGTGGGCTAGTTAACCATCTGCCAGACTCCCAATTAGTGGAGAGGTCAACTCTTTCTGCCCTCGCACGCCTTTATGCTACTGACTTAATCACTAGTGGTGCTGCAGTCCCCGACGGCTACAAACAAGCGTTAACACAACATTTCACCTACACCTGTCTGTATAAAACAAGAGGAAACTAAAAAATGAGTGCAAGGTCTCAGAAAAAGTACAACTCTATTGAAAAGTAAAGCATCCTCTTGCATTTAAGATGATGGTGGGGGAGGGAAACTACTGACTTCAAATTGTTCATGTTTTTCTGGTCAGGCAACAAGCTTAGCTATTTTGAAAATTGTCTATTTTAAAGTGCAGGTTTCTACTTTTTTTTTTGAAAAACCTAAAAAAAAAAAAGAAAAAAAAAAAGACTCTTCTTGTGTCATATATTGTATAACATCAATAGCAAAGCAGATGGTAAGTGTTGAGACTAACAGTGAGTAAACAAAGCCCTCCATATTGATTTTAATCAAATAGTTTAAGTAAGGAATAATTGACGACGGGCCGTTCGCGTCGTGGCCGTTACACCTCGAGTGTCTGTGCATTATTTTTCTAATAATTCAACGGTCCGGAGTCAATTATTCCGCTTATACTACGGTTGCCACACCTCAACACATCGAAGAGATGATATATTTCAAGGGATTCGTCCCGATTTTGTACTTAAATTGCTATTGTGAGTAGGATTATTTCTTCCGCATCTCATCCATCGCCTCCGTTGCTAATTCCAAAACGTCATTTTAGACCTAGTAACTGAGGCTTGAGCCGTTGATAGCGAACAAATGCAGCTAATAAATAAGTTATGAGAGAGAGAGAGAGAGAGAGAGAGAGAGATTGAGCGTGCGTGAATTAGCCTAACGTTACCTCTCTGAGTCTGTCTCTCATCAGTGTTCGGCAGCAGCGTCCCTACTAGTGAAACTTTAAGTTCATTTTCCTCACGAACAGTGCCGTTGTTACCTCGCTTCACTTGTGAGAAATGTCATGTACTTTTAAGTTGCTAAACTATTTACTGACAAAGTGGTCAGAGCAGCACTAACAACATTAGCGCGTATGTTTTCATGTGGGTAAACTAGGCCTTTTGAAATAACCAAAATCATTTGGCGAAGTGATACAGAACTGTAATGCGGTCGAGAGCTGCCTGGAACTATGTTTGCCGTGCGTTTCCCTGAAAATAATTGCACACCTTAGAACGTTCGTCAGCCAATCAGATTCAAGCATTCAACGGCCCCGTAGTATAACATTTAATAATTAATAGTAGTTTAATCATTTAACAGTTTAACATACATAAAAATTTGCTATTATTACTTATGAATTGTCAATATCACAACAAACCAATTCAACATTTATGTAATTTAAAAAATAAAATAAAATAAACTTATGTATACTTTTCAAGTGATAGAGTTTAGACAGTCTAGGAGCAAATTAAAAATTATATTATAAATATTTATTAATTATGAAGCACACACCAATCTATCACAAGTTTTTTGAAGGCTACCTAATCCTAAATATTCCATTTATTTACTAAAGACATTATGAAATGTCTTATCTTGGTAACTACTGATTTTAAATTGTTTATGTTATGTATAAAGTGCAGTTTCTAATTTTTGGAAAAACCTAATAATGAAAAAAATAACCCTTCAAAAAATCTTACGTCACATTTTTACAAACAACGGTAGCAACGCATTCGGTAAGTTGAGATTAACAGTGCAGAGGAGCGAACAATGGCCTCCATATCGATTTTAATTGGTGTAGGTGCGACAAGATCTCGCCTCTGCCATAGTAACAGGGATAGACGTGGTCTATCATGCCACAGATCAGCCTGAGAAAGCCACACAAGGTGCTGATGATTAGCCTCTGTGGACTGATAACAGCCAGCTCATGATCAATGAGCAGATAGATGGAGAGGAGCGATAGAAATCACAGAAGAAGCAAGGAGGAGAGAAGTTCTTTTTTTAAACGCATTTTAAAATGGACCAAATGCGCACATGCTGTTTCTACGGGTATCAGAGTTGACAGAGCCGGTATTGAGTGGGAAGACAGGCACTGCATCATATCTTGCAAACAGAGAAAGATATGAAAACTCAAGTAAACAACTCCTTAGACTCTCATGGGGAAATTCACTAAGAATGAATTGTGCAATGCTGATGGCGTTTATTTGCGCATGCTGTGGATGTAGCACCCGAAGCACTAAATAAACCTGTAAATCAGGTAATGGCATAAACACACACCAAAAATTAGTGCTGAATGTGTTTTGCATGATGCAAATCCTTATTTTGCAGGCCAGCTATGAGTGCTGGGGTGTGGAAGATGCAGCAGACTACTGCAACCTCACATACTTTGCTGGGAGTGTATAAAATCACTCTTTAAAATGTCAATAGTTCATTAGTCTTTTTATGTATGGTCCCTTTAATTATACCTATTATCATTTTAATGAATTCATTAATTTCTTAAATTTTTTCAATTGTTTTTATTATTTTTATTTCTTATGTATATTTATTTGTTTTTTATGACTACTATTTCTATTCATTTAAAGCACTTTGAATTACCATTCTACAAGAAATCTAAATATAGATAAATATAATACATTTTTTAAATTATTTATTGGTTAATTTCTGTGATTCTGATTTCAGAGCAATTTGAACTAGCCTATTATATTTTAAAAAGTTGGTTGCAACTGGTTGTTGGTTGAAACCCTAATAGAGCAGTTTATTTCTGAGAAACCTCTTAGACCAGCCTGATGCTTAACATGCTTTACAGAAGTAGGACTTGTTTCTGGATAAATATTATTTTTGCCTTGGATTTAAGAAGAAGGGACAGGAATAGTACTAACTGATAAGTCATTGCTCTCAGATTTTAGGAATAAACTGAGGGTTCGGATTTGGACTAGAAATGGGACTGTGGTCGGTTTATCATAAAGGGCTAATACAGGAAGTTAAAGAACAATGGGAGCTGAAGGGAATTCTCACCTTTCCATCTTCAGAGCAGATACCAACATGATCACCGCTCTCATCCAAACTGATCTGGTTTATTTTCACTGGACTCTATGAGCATTGAAGGAGAAAAAGTAACATAACCATGTTATAATCAGACAAAACCTAGCTCAAACATGGACATATCTATAACAATCACATTTCAGACTTACAATTTCAAACTTCTGTGTAACATTTCCTTGAATATCCAGAAGGTAAACCTTTCCAAAGTGTGTCCCGAGAGCCAGGAACTGAAAGCAACAGGAGACACAAACATGTCAGACACACAAGTCAAAACCACGGGACATCCTACACTTATACAGAGTTAAAAGCTGTGGAGGAGGTATTAAAAATGAGTTTTACCAGGCATGGCTGTGAGGCCTCAGTGTTTGTGCGTGTATGTGAGAGTGTGTGTGTTTGTGTGTGTGGTTTCAGCTGGACCCTTCGAGGGCAAAAAGTGTGAAATTGCTGGAGGACAGGAAAGCCTATTTATCAGAGCGGCCCAGTGTGAAATAGCGTTTTTTTCCCCCCGACATATCAAAACGCTTCAACATAATATATGCGCCACAGGTCACACATCTCTGCCCTCCACACCAACACTCTGTCTGTCAGACTAATGCAATTACATTTCAGAGTTTAACGTACGAAAACGTAAGCTATAATCTCATGTGAATTGCCACCAACCAATTCAAAATTTATTTCAATAAAAAACTAAATTAATTAGATAAATTAAACTTAAGTTTTATTTTTTTCAGTTTTAACAGTCTAGGAGTAAATTGTCTATGTATAAAGCTCACACACCAAACTTTATCAAATGTTTTTTGAAGGCTGCTTACTCCTAAATAGTGCATGCATTTCCATTTATTTGCAAGCAACATTGTGAAACATTGGTTGTAACCTATTTAACTTCCTATTCATTTGTTAACTGACACAAGATGTTCAAGATGTTTTTTAACAATTTTTTTTAAAAAAACTGTAATTATATGCAAAGGTAATTAATAGGATAGTGCAAAGAGTGGTAACACTTTATTTTAAGGTGTCCATAATACAGAGTAATTACCTAGTTAAGTACTTAGTTGTAGCTGTTGTACTTACATGAAACTAAATGTACGTACCATGTAACTAAGTTATGGAACAGTCTGTAATTTCAGTTTGTAATTATGTAGATGCAATAGGCAGCTACCGTTACACATATGTAACCAAAAGATTGTTACATATGTGTTGCAGACTTTATACAACGTAATTATAAATGTAAGTACACAGACATAACCTACTTAAAATAAAGTGTTACCCAAAGAGTTCTATGAAAGGTGGTTGGAGGGGAGGGGCTTATAAAGAGGTCTAGGTGATGTCAGCAGAAAAGAAAAGTTGTTTCAGAGTCAGAGAAAGTTACAGTATTGTACTTTCATTAAAGATTGCAAACCATTTTTCCTCTTTGGAATAACACGTTAATGAGATCATATAATGATATAATGAGAGTGGGGATGTGTTCTAAGAAATATGATACATTTTTAATGTTTATTTCAAAAAGTCACTCAGTAGTAGTGTTCTGAATATTAACTACATCTTCAAATGGCAGAACATGATAATTTATTTTAAGGTCCAATTCTCACTGTTAATTAACTATTAACTATGACCTTTGACTCAATAAACTGGCTAAGCTTAGGTATTGGGTAGGATTAGGGATGTAAAATATGGTCATGAAGAATATGTGCTTTATAAGTACTAATAAACAGCTAATATGCTGGTAATATGCATGCTAATAAGCAACTACTTAATAGTGAGAACTGGTCCCTATGGTAAAGTGTTAAACAGAACTTTTATTATAATTACATGTTGACATGGGATTCGGCTGATTAACACTTTTTCATTTGGATCAGTATAAAACAACTGTCCCAAAGCAAGCCAGGTCATTTTCTCTTTTTGTTTTTTTATTCTAAATCAATTACCACAGTAATGATAAATGGGACAAGTATAAGTGAAGATATTAGTATTAATATTAGAAGTGTAAATTATAATAAAAGTATATTAAATTACTGGATGGCATTACAATAATTTATCATAACATTAAATATATTAAAATAAATATTAATTGTAGGCCTTACTTTGTGTTACTGTTCACTAATTTGCATTATTATAGTCAAGTAATTAAGTTTTCCAACCAAGAGCAGCGGGTTCTCTTTTTCTCATCAATACTATTGTTTGATTATTTGATATTTCCAATTTATTACCAATTTCATAGGGGCCTGGTGAATGAAATTAGTAAATTCCATGTGCTCCTTTTTATTACATAAATATTAATAATAAAAAGTAGCAGATTTTGGATTTTATTAGAGCATCTGTTGTGCATGCACTCTGCATTGTGTCACTAAAAGGTTAAACAAATAAAATGAAATCAGGCCACATAAGCGGACATTCAGTCCACTCTGACCGCCAACCTAAAATTAGTTTGACACCCCTGCAAATTTGGGTCTATTGCTCTGCCATCTGCAAACTGGACCCAGCTTTATAAAAGCATCCAGACACAATATAAAACACACACACAGAATGAGTCCAGCTCTGAAACTGAGGTTACCCTCCATCTAAACACATATACACACACACACACACACCTGCTTACACGTGCACAGACCTTTCCCTGTCGCAGCAGAGCACACCCATGCTTCACTGCAGTCTATAATGAAATGCTTTTATTTACAGGCACAGTCGAGCATGTCCAACAGAACCCCCCGCAATCTCCCCAAATAAAATCAGCCAAAAATAAATAAATAAAAGGGGTGGCCTCACAAGCCTCAGTGGCTCTTAAAGGGATTTATCAAAATGGAATTGCTGAAATGAAATTCGGATTCCTGGCACTTAAAATATGAGGCAACATTAAGCAGGTGGGTCGCTGGCGCGAGCGTGTTCTTGTGTGTCTAGGTGGTGGAATGCACATCGGAGCGCATGCATAAAAGACTAAAAGGAAGAGATGGAAAGAGGGAAAGATAGAGATAGACAAAGTGAGAGAAGGTGAAAGAGTGAAAAAAGGGGAGACTCTCATTGGAAATTCAGCTTTTCAACGTCTCCTCTTCTTGCAAGCTTGCCTTTTTTGGAGAGATGGAAGAGGAGGAAGGGGGGAAGAAGTCCCCAGGGAAAAGCAGGAAAAGAAGGGGGAAAAGAATAAAAATCAATAGCGGTTAATAAAACATCAGGTGAGGAGACATAACTAGGTATGACTATTTCTCCACAGCATCCGTGCATGAGTGAACCGGCTGCCATGACGATTAACCAGCCCACGTAGAATGTTCCACCAACAAAAATATCAAGCCCGGGAAAAAACGGAAAGAAGACAGGCAAAAAAGATATAGAAATCTAAAAGTAGAGGAAATCAACAGGAAATCAGCGAAAGGCTGGTGGCTTGTGAGCGTTTGTGCGTAAGCACTTCTCTAAGAAAAGTATGGTGTGGAGGAGACAAGTCAAAAATATTATATTCAGTACTATTCAAGAGTGTAATAATAATAAACTGCTCCCAGAAATATCTGCATTTAAAAATTTGAAAAAGATATGATTTTAGAGTTACAATTAAGCTTCTATTTAAATAACTTAAATTTCTGTACAATATTGAATCCAAAAAAAAAACAAACAAAAAAAAAATTGTACTGTATATGCACATCATGTCCTACACTTTTTTTCTTTTTAACATGCTAAATAGCTTTTAAACACCTTGTCATGCACTGTCATGCAGCTGGCTGCATCCTTCTGCAAGATCTCAGTCACGCCATTGGTCAGCCTCTCGTACTTCAGTTTAGGCTCCTCCTCTGTGTCCTCCTCCTGTACAAAAACCCAAACACACCCATTCTTCATTAGGCGCCAGAATATAATAATTATCACACATAATAATAAGTGTATCTGTTAATAAAAATCAATTTAGCCTTTTATTCTGTTACTTTTATTATGGTGTAATTCCTTAGTCTTGAAAGAATAGTGATATCCTGTAATAATTAAGCATGATATAGCAATGTGAATGGGATCCTGTTTCATGCTACAGTAACATCAGGGAATCCCAAACTTTTTGGTCAGTAGAACCTCTTTAATCTAAATTATTTCCTTGAGGTATCCCTTGAGATTTATTGAGAACCTATTTCAATAATTTGACAACATTCACGGTTCTCTAATTCTGGTCACATGCAGGTAGACAAATAAAATATTTCAAAATATGTTTTATTAGTAAGTGCTCTATTTTGATTGTTTTTATATCTATATATTTAAATGTTACATTTATAATGATTTCATTAATCATTAGCTTTCCATCAACTCATACTATAGTGTGTAACAAATTTGAGTGTTGCATTTCAAATCTGACCAACTGTAATAACACGTGTGCAGTACAATATTAATTAATTTATTAAGTTTTCATTTAATACATTACAAATGCATTTTAATGTGGGAGGGGCAATGACTTTTTAAAAATAAATTTATTCAGCAAGAATGCATTAAATTAATCCAAAGTGATCGTAAAGATGTTTTAATGGTACAGAAGAATCCTAAAAAAAAAAGGAGCTCGGTTTCTACAAAAAGCACAAGTCATCAACATTTATAATAATAAGAAATGTTTCCTAAGTACCAAATCGGCATATTAGAATGATTTCAGGAAGAATCTGGAGTAATGGCTGTCATCACAGAAATAAATTACATTTTAAAATATATTTAAATAGAAAATAGTTATTTTAAATGATAATCATACACTTTTGTAACTATATTTTAGATCAAATAAATGCAGTCTCGGAAGCTTAAGAGACTTCTTTCAAAAACATTAAATAATCTCAACCCCAAACTTTTGAATAGTAGAAGTGTATTTTAGGCTAAAAATTCCAGGCACTCCAATGCAAATAAGTAGCTAGCAGAACTACGAATAAGATAAGATCACAGGCAGACTGGCGGTTTGGGTAGTGTTTCATTTTATCAAACTTTTTTTCTTCTTCTCGTCACCAACACCTCCATTGTCCATTTCCTGTTGTGCCCAGATGTGAAATTTCTAATGCCTGAGCATTTGTCATGGTCTACAAAGCCATTACAGAAAGGGACGGAGCGACAGAGAGAGTCGGGAAAAAAAACCTGACAAACTTTCTACGGTGGGGAGGGGTGCTTAATATCTCTCCTGTTTCATATCCCATAATTTCTTCCTCTTGTTAGTGTTTGCCATCGCCACGCCGATGTGGTGGATGAGTGTTGTGCCTCATTCCCTGCCGCTCCTAATTGGTGCCCTGGGGAGCAGGGGATGAAGGGAAGTCTGTCTTTAATTGCCCCTTTTCTGGAGTGGTGTGACCATCCACACTCTCCTCTTTCGCTCATCCCTCATTCTGTCTCTGTCTTTCTAGTTACAAACTTTGCTGGAATGCTATAGTGAAGCATTGGGCCTCAAAACCACAGATTAATGTCAAACCCCGCCAGCATCTTTTCTCATTTCCTCACACTGCGTGACATCATGTTTAGAGGCTGTGGCATGTTTTCTTTAAGCCATGAGACGTGCATTCTTCTTTCATGAGGATAGAAGGGCTTTGCGTGGGGTGTTGTGAATGCTGTCAAGCTCCAAAAATGTTATACAGTATGAGCTCAGAGGACTCGGAAGGTGTGGTCCATCTGAGAGCACATTTCCACACAGCCTTCAACACATCCATGGTCACATCAGGAAGTGTTAGGGAGAAATAGACGAGGGGATAGAGACAGTATGGAAGCTTATTTTCAGCATAAAATAATTTAAAAAAAAGGTAATTGAAACTTTCTTGCTTAGAGTTTAGCCTATATCTCAATCTCACAATTCTGACTTTTGCAAAATATAAACTCAGAATTACGAGATCAGAATCAGAATCAGAATGAGCTTTATTGGCCAAGTATGTTTACACATACGAGGAATTTGTTATAGTGACAGAAGCTCCACAGTGCAACAGAAAGACAGCAACAGGACAGGACACAGGTAATAAAAGAATAATATCCAAATATCCAAATAGGCAATGTACAAAACAGCAAAAACACAATATATAATATAGACAATTATGTATGTATAGGTCAAGTATGTGCAAATTTGAAGTGAGAAAATAAAATAAGTGAGTGTGGTGAATGGATAATGTATAATAGTTGTGTGTTCCGCGTTTATATTCAAGTGTTCATGAGATGGATTGCCTGAGGGAAGAAACTGTTTCTGTGTCAGAAGCAGTTCAAAGAGGGAGTGTGCTGGATGTGAGGGGTCCAGAGTGATTTTTCCAGCCCTTTCGCTCACTCTGGATAAGTACAGTTCTTGGAGAGTGGGGAGAGTTGTACCAATGATTCGCTCAGCAGTCCGGACTACCCTCCGCCAGGCCTTTTTAACAATGGAGTCTATGTGACTGTCCCACTTCAGGTCCTGGGAGATGGTGGTGCCCAGAAATCTGAATGGCTCCACTGCAGTCACAGTGCTGTTCATGATGGTGAGTGGGGGGAGAGCAGGGGGGTTTCTCCTGAAGTCCACGATCATCTCCACTGTTTTGAGCGTGTTCAGCTCCAGGTTGTTGAGACTGCACCAAACAGCCAGCTCTTTAACCTCCTGTCTGTAAGCAGACTCGTCACCGTCCTGGATGAGGCCGATGAGTGTGGTGTCGTCTGCAAACTTTAGGAGCTTGACAGAGGGGTCTTTAGAGATGCAGTCATTGGTGTACAGGGAGAAGAGCAGTGGGGAGAGAACGCAGCCCTGAGGGGCACCAGTGCTGATGGTACGAGTGCTGGATGTGAATTTACCAAGCTTTACTAACTGCTGCCTGTCTGATATAAACTAACTTGCAATTCTGAAAAGAAAAGTCCAAATAGTGAGATATAAACTCGTAATTATAAGAAAAAAGTTAGATTTGTGAGATAAAATAGATATTTTGTGGCAGAAACAAGCTCCTTTTTTCATTACAATTCTTTTCTCCCAAGTTTAAGTCTCACAATTTGGACTTTTCTTTCAGAATTTCGAGTTAATATCTAAGTTTATGCATCAATTGAGAAAAAAGTCAGAATTACGAAATATAAACTCAGAATTCTAAGAAAAAAGTAAAAAATGCGAGATAAAAAAAATCGCTTTGGATAAAAGCATCTGCTAAATGACCAATTGTAAATGTAAATAATTAGGCCTACCTTTTTATTTTTATTTTTATTCCACGGTGGAAACCAGCTTCTTTTTTTCCTCACATTTCTTTTCTGTAATTGCGGTGTTTATATTTCACAATTGCGACTTTTCTTCTTAGAACTACATAAACTGAATATATTCTTATCGAATATATCAATTGAGAAAAAAGGTAGAATTCCAATGAAAAAAGCCACAATTGTGAATAAAAAATTAACTTGCTAGTGCCACGGAATAAAAAAATAAAAAGGTAATTGCGACTTTTTATCTCACAATTCTGACTTTTCTTATCAGAAATGCAGGTTTATATCTCACAGTTGAGAAGTACATTTTTCTCAGAATTGTGAGGATATATTTCAAAATTTGAAGTTTGTATTTCACAATTATATATATTGTGACGAGTCGGCTGCCTCCCCCCTTTCATATCATCACCACCCCGTCCCTTATTCGCCGCCCTTCACCAGGCTCCCGACGGGAGTGGGCGTGTGAGAGGAGAGGCGCGGAAACTAGCCCGGTCTGGCGGTGTGTGATGAGCGCACCTGATGCGGAATAAGACCTCATCACCGCCGCCGTTAAATACCGAGAGCGCCAGAGGCAGCGAGCTGCCGGACCCGCGGTCCGGAGGAGGATACGCACCCACGAGGCCGGCGCTGACGGGCCCGGATCCCGGGCCGTATTACCCCTTAGAGCGCGCCAGGAGGATGCCGACCGCTGAACGAAGCCGCCGCCCCGCCCCGGACACGCGAGAGGGGAGTGCGTGCGGCCACCGGACTCCGCCCCTTCCCTGGACCCTTCCTTCTTGAACACTGCCCCTCCTTCACTAGCCCCGCAGCACGACGAGGACACCAGATTCCCTGTTTATTTTGGACACTTTTTCCCCCTTGGACACCTTATTTTTTGAAATTTCTGTTTATTAAAAGCCTCTCCGAGGCCTGACGCCACACCCACTGTGTCTGTCGTTTGCTCCTCCCGCCACAATATATATATATATATATATATATATATATATAAGAATTGTGAACTCAGAATTGCAAGAAAAATGTCAGAATTGCGAGATAAAAAGTCACGTTACCTTTTTTAATCAATTTTTTTTTTTTTCCACGGCGGAAATAAGCTTCCATAAGTCAGAGCTCTACAATTATGAACAAAACAAACTGTGGTTTACAGTGAATCCAAAGGAAAATACAATCATGCTCTGCAAGGTGCCTGGGTGCATACAGAAGACAGTTTGTGGACAGGAGATAGGAGAGATTGCTCCACGGACTGAGATTTCATTTACGAGGAGGGCAAGGCTGTTGTTTCCTTCTTTCTGTTTTCATTTTGAATTGAGGTCTAGAATGTCTACTTGACATTTCATTCACTGTATCACTTAAAGACAAACTCTATTCTTTTTTCAAAAGACTCTTCTTGAAACAGCACTCAAGAAAATCGACACAATGTAATATGACGTTTTACAGTGGCACTGTACACATAATATGTTACAGCCCAGTTATACAGCTCTGCTCATAAGTTTACATACCCCTTGCAGTTACAGTACATACCCCCTGTTGTGTAACACAACAGATTTTTATATTAATTACACATCTGACCTGACCTGAAGGATTTTTCTGAAGAACAATGGGGTAGTTCAACTGCTCAGGGCAAACAAGGAACAATTATCACAAAGCATAACAGTCATTGATCATCCAGGTAACAACACATAGTATTAAGATTTAAGGGTATGTAAACTTTTGAACTGCTTAATTTGTGTTTATCCAGTTATTATTTTGGTCTTGTGACTATATGTAAACATCCATTATGTGAAACTGTGTATTCAGGACATTACTACATAAAAAGTAGCATGCAATTTTTATGATTCATCTTATTTTGTTAAAACAATTAACATCTTGCATATTCTACAAGGGTATGTAAACTTATGAGCAAAACTGTATATACGATATAGGATTCTTATATTATCATGTGACATAACAAATGGTGACACCTCTAATGTCAAATGCTTTACTGTGAATGTCTCATCACATGTCTGTGCACCCCTGAAAAGCATTTTTTGAAAAGCAAAATTGTTTTTTAACCATAATTTTATTATTCAAAACCTAACAAAAGTCTTTTTTAAGTGTTTTGCTTTAAAAGTAAGCGTGTGCACTCATTCTTTCAAATAAATGTCACTTACAGTAAATATTTTGTTACCAAATTCATTATTTCAAAATCACAATGGATTCTGCTTCAATTACTGTAATCAAATTAGTAAATTGAACAGTTTTTACCTCTGACTCATCTGTGAATTCTTCACTTAGTTTTCTTCCCTGGAAAGGGAAAGCAATGCATTAATGATGAAAAAAAAAACAAAAAAAAAAACTATGAACAAGGCTTATTATTTCTTAAACTCCCTTCAAATATACATGCAATGGCAACGCACTGTTTTACACCCAATATTAAAAATGTAATTATGCAGAAGTCATACATTTATAGTTTTTAATTTTGCCAGTAAACTTGCTGTCATCCCTGCTGAAAAAGCTGGTTTAAGGTCTAAGACAGTCTGGTTTAAGATGGTCCAAAGTGTCCAAAAGCCAGTAAACAGACCAGTATGGGAGAGCAGCTAAAACCAGGAAACGAGTTTAAGGCAAGTTTTTTATTTTATTTATTTTTCTTAGCAAGAATAATAACATTGGCAAGTGTTAAACTATCGAGTGAGTCTGATAGCTTCAATAACACGACTTTAAAATAGTTCCTTTAAAATATAACTTACAACTGCAGCCTCGAATAGCCAACACGCATTAAAAATTAAACATACAGAAATATTATATGTATAATCACAGGCTTCTGTCATTTGACAGAATGTTTTCTTCCTTCAGAAACCTACCTGCTCCTCCACTTCCGCCATGATAGAGGCTCCAGATGTGGGATAATAAGGCAGATTTAGTCGTAGTCTACTAATTTAGGGTCTAGCAATAACGTTAATAATATTTATGTACACTTAAATCAGCTATTTTGCACAATATAAACCAGCGCAGCTAGTCATGAGATACCTATTATTATGGGAACTTGGTCACATGACAAAAACAGGAAACACCTCTAGAGCATCATGGGAGTTGTAGTTTAAGTGCAAGGGAAAGAATTCGCTCGCACGGCACCTTTTTCTCCGACCTTTTTGTGGATTTTTGTGCATTTTCATCGACCCCCATATTTTATTAAATCAAATCGTAATTCAACATCTGCATGTGAGCAACAGATTTGAATGTCACGTGCAAATATATTTTGTCTCGCCTATATAAATCAGCTGACCCTACAGAACCACTGGCATCTACCTTAATCTTTTTGCTTGTTCTAATACGTCAGTCAAGAAGAGGACGTGTGATGAGATGTAATTTGACATTGTTAGATTTGTATCAGATAGACCGCTATAGGACAGGATCATCTGAGACAGGCTGTCAATGTGTCTCATATGTTTATGCTGATATGGCTGGCGGGACGAGCTTTGTTCTTACTATATGCAGGTAATGAGTAGGGATATCAGCTCCATTCATTTACGTTTAGAGCTTATTCAGCAATTATTAAAATTTGTTGGGCAAAAACTATGCAAATTAGCTTATGCACATCAAATATCCATAGAACAGTATTTTAATGTTTGCATAATAAATGTTGGTCATATACAATTAGATCAAAACCAACACTGCATCATTAATGAGGACTTACATCAGCTCAAAAGAAAAAGTGGAACAGATATTTAGCATAGCTTGCAGCAGTGAAATATTTTTCCCCCCTCCTGACCCTAAACATCAAAGCATAAGTTAAATATGATCTAATTTCATTGTGCAATTTATCTCTAATGCCCTCTGCAGTGGGTAAAAGCTCTTTAAATAGTTGAACAGCTGGGGTCATTGCATCTCTGCCACATGTGTAGGTTCACGTTCTAATAATTTATGAGAAATGACCCACTGCGCCTCTGCTTATTGCTTTATTGGCTCAAGCCTTATAATGCTTCAGGCTGTTTTTAAATTATTCACTGATAATGTCCTATCCATTTTTTTTACCACATGCTTTTTACACATCTTATGTTTTTCAATGGTTTGGCTGATATTTGCTCATTCTCTCTATAAACAGGTCATATTGAAGAGAATTGTTTAACAAAACAGTTACATGATTACAAACGGTTACATTCTTAATTGTTGGAAATTATTTTGTTCTAGCTTAAAAAAAGATAATAATATTTATTATAACATTAAAACATAATTATTTACCATGCCTATGAACAAAAAGTAAAATAAAATGAAGTAAAAATAAAATAAAATAAAATAAAATATCTTTAATAATTTTCTTTTGGCAGGGAACCAAAAATAAACAGAAATTTAAAAAACTGACAAATAAAATAAAATAAAAATTGAAAAATAAAATAGCATACTGTACATCATAGTAGGCCTAGTTATTTTTGAGAACAGAAATTGTACAGAGTAAACTGAAATTTGAAAAAAAAAAAGCATATATTTAATAAATATTTTGGAGTAACAGAAATTGTACAAAATAAAGCAAAATTTGGAAAAATAAAATTAAATTAAATTAATAGTATATATTTAATAAATATTTTGGGGAACAAAAATTGTACAAAATAAACCAAAATTTGGACAAATAAAATAATACATCTTTAATATTTATTTCTTTTAAAATATTTATTATATAATATTTTATATATATATATATATATATATATTTGAACAAAATGACTCAAACAATGACATTATGATTAGTCCAGGCTTAACCAGGCTACTCTGTACATCACACATCTTCAATATGTGTCCTAATAACACAATGTGCGGCCAATCTCCTCCTATATTACTGCACTCATCCTTCCTGCATAAAAAAAGTCTCTTCCTCAAGTTGAGAGTGAGAGCCGTTCTCCTAGGAAGTGACCTTTAAGTTCCATTTGGTGCGGAGGTCATTGTGGTGTCTCATCTGACACACTCAGATCCACACGCACTCACTCACACACACACACACACACACACACACCTATCTCAGCCCCTCACCCCCGTCTTGAGTCTTTCAGCCTCCTGAACCTGCTTTCGACACAATGCCATCACAGCACATTATTTATTAATATCTCTGTTGTTGTATGCCTGAGTTTGACCTGTCTTCTGAATGGCTTTGGTTTCTTCTAATGTTCTATGGCACAAACATATGTTACATTGTCTTTTGAGAAGCAGATAAAGAAGTCACATGTTGCCTATTGTTTCTCAGTAAAAGTTTACAATAGACAATTTTTCCATTGTTTTCCAGTAAAAGTTTACAATGAGAAGCAAGTCATTATACTGTATGGTTTTTGTTTGAAGTGATTCTACTGCAAAAAGATTGATGGATAAAGGTCTCCTTCCGGCTTTGATTCTGCCACGTCTTCCACGGACTGTGAGATTGTGATTCACTTTCTCCAGACCTTTGCCATGGTCAGCGAGGGGACATGAGGTGAAAAAGAGATCACAACGGGACAAGTGTAGGCCTGTCTCTCTCACTCTGTCTTGTCTTGCCCTCTGTAAACCACTTCCCCCTCTCTCTTTCTTTCTTAAAGTCTCTCTCTACACAATATCTAACCTGCCCCCATCTCCTCTCCTCTCCCCCCAGATCGATCATGGCATGCTGGTGCAGTCTGACGTGGGCAGGGGGGCGAGTGGGGAGCGCTGGCCCTTCCTCTCACCCTCATCACCCTCTCTATCCCCCACCGAGGCCAGAGAAGAAAGCCCTGCTGGGAATACAATCAACACATTCTACCTTAGATCTTAGCCAATTCAACTGACTCCATAATCCATGATTTTTTTTGTTGTAGTTATCTGACAATCAAGATACTTGTAGAATTTACTGCAGTTCCCATGCAATAGATGCACATAGAGTGCTGTGTTGATTACATGTTTTGTAGGCCTGTAAATCACCCTGGTTCCCTCGACAAAAACACAGTAGGATTTTCCTATTGGCAAATGGATCTTTACAGAAAATAATGTTTTGTTCTTAATGAATCAAAACCCTTGTTCTTCAACCAAAAACCCATTGGAGTCAGGATGATGGAACCAGAAGTCCTAAAATGCTTGCCATTTCAAATAATATGTCATCCCTGCAGCATTATTTATTAGCCATTATTATTTTAAAGAATATTTTAACAAAACTATTTTTAACAAATCTGTTTATTAATATTTTTAAAAAATAATCTGCAAAAAAGGTCATTTGGTGCAACCAAGGAAACCAAGGAAATTATTATATCACAGAGTAACTCAATAAGTCTCTTAAAATGAATGATTTTTATAATGAAAAGGCAAAGTTAATTGTCACCAAAAATTTTTTTTTATGAATAGTTAATACAAATTCACAGTATTTAAAAAAAAAAAAATTATCTTGAAAAAACATTGACAGACTTTCTTGAAAATAATGATTAATCTGCATAAAGATGTGTATAAAGTTAAGGACAATGCATTATTGTATACAATATTTTCATTAAATATTTAAGTCATCAAAATTGAAAGGTTTTTAAAAGTGCAAACAAGTTTTTCAAAACCACATAAAATGTTTGTTTTTTTTTTTATTGGTGGCACTCTTATTTGTTGCTGACCCACTTATAAGATTCAAGTACATTTGTGGTACAGAGTTTCCCTAAAAGCCTCAGCATTTTTTATTCTGTACCCAGAATTGTTTGCTAGTCCATTTAATTCTGATATCATATATAATTAGGCTTATTTAGTTCAAAATCATATTTTCCTATTAATTGGACATACTATATTTATTCCTTAATCAAGTTCACAAAGTGCTTGCCTCTAAGTAATGAGCACCCTTTATCTTACGCCTCACGTTAAACTGCATGCTTACTTTTTGATTAAGCAAGCTATTTTATATTCATGACCAAAGCATAAATCACAAACAAGCCTCTTTGTTACATCTGTGGCACCGAAGGGATACTAATTTTCCACGAAAAGAGGACTAATATGGTACATAATTCTCATTTAATGTGGGAATGGGCCTGAACCGCACAATTATCTCCCAACGGAGAAAGACAATGTCTTATTTCACTTACAGAGCTATT
>JAFVLL020022440.1:0-21609 GCA_021397915.2 Tor tambroides
GAGAGGGAGAGAGAGAGAGAGAATGATTTGTAGCTGCAGTCATTTTCACCTACACAGGCCTGCTGCAGTTTCTTTGTGGAATGTGTTCACATCCAACTCTCCAACTCCAAAATAATATCCTGTTTCAACACCCGACACTCAAAGAAAACATCTCATATGCGAGGCAAAAATGCGGACGATCCGACCAGCCGATTCATCTCAATCAACGCACATCAGAAATGTAAACACGACTGTCATCGCCGTATCTCATTTCTGTTGGGTTGATGTCTGGTTACGATAAATTTGTGGCCTGCCACTGATAAACACATATATGTGAGAATTCTCATAGTTAAATCCTCACAGTGGGATTTTCTAATAAATGAGGCATTTAGTAAAAAAGCTGCATTCTTCATTTTTCCTGTTTTGCATAATTTAACTATTATGGCAGTGTAGTACAACTTTAGTACTTTTTTTTAGAAGAAAATATCTCACCTCTATGATGCTAGGGTGGTTGCCAGGGCATTGCTATGTAGTTTCGAATATATTTCAAAAAACGTCTTAGTGTTTTTCAGTCCATACAATAGAAGTCAATGGGGTCCAATGTTTTTGGACCCCATTGACATTCAGTGTAATGGCAAAAAAAAAAAGTTTAAACATTATTCAAAATATTTTCTTTTGCATTCCACAGAATAAAGAAAGTCATACGGGGTAGTAAATAATGACAGAATTATAATTTTCAAGATATCTATGACTTTGAAGGGTTTCTTAACATCTTGAAAGGTTGTTTTAGGTGGTTATAGGTGATTTTTCAACAGTTTTTCTGTCACCAGGCAAAATTTTTTATGTCTGGTCCATGATAAACATAAAAGCACACTTCTCTTTAACAAGCCACGTGATTTGAGGTATTACGAATAATGGCTTCCTGTAGAGCATGACATTATCATCACCAAGGTCATGGGTTCAATTCCTGTGGATGCATGAATTGAAAAAATTATGCGTAGCTTAAATGCAGCATAACTTGCTTAGGATGAAAGCATCTGCCAAATGCATAAAGGCAAATGCTGAATAATTTGCACAATGATGTACAATATGCAAGTATGAGCAACAGTGATGCTTGCTTTAGCAAACTCATCTAATGCACATTGCACAGTGTTAAATTATACTGGACTGAAATAATACTGCTGAAGAAGCAGTAAACACAGCTTACATGTTTAAATTGGCTTCTGCATTGCAACATATTGTTTCCATGAGGTCCATGAGATTCTTTTACAATCAACACTGGCAATGAACGACCTCTTGACATGTTTCAACTTCCTTTACCTCTTCTGAAACAACATTCACAGTGATTCCCATTAAACTCCAGACAATTCACTCAAGTACACCATAAAAAATTAACATGTGCGGTTGACAGCTTAAAGGGATAGTTCACCCAAAAATGAAAATTCACCCTCATGCCGTTCCAAAACTTTATAACTGACTTTTTTCTGTGAAGCACAAAAAAATATTTTGTCTGTTTTTTGTTGTGGTTGTTAATGCAATGCAAGTCAGTGGGCACCAGTGTTGTTTGGACTTCAGTGTTCTTCTAATTATCTTCTTATTTCTTCTTTTAACTTTCTTTCTTTTGTGAAGCACAAAAAAATATTTTGAGAAATGTTGTCTGGACCTCATTTTTCTTCAAAATGTCTTTTGTCTTCTTTTAATTTTCTTTTGTGAAGCATGAAAAATACATACACTCTTAAAAATAAAGGTGCTTGAAAAGGTTCTTCAAGCGATGCCATAGAAGAACCATTTTTGGTTCCACAAAGAACCATTCAGTCAAAGGTTCTTTAAAGGACCATCTCTTTCTTACTTTTTTATAATCTGAAGAACCTTCTTTCACCACAAAGAACCTTTTGTGAAACAGAAAGGTTCTTCAGATGTTAAAGGTTCTTTATGGAACCATTCAGACAAAAAGGTTCTTCTATGGCATCGTGAAGCACCTTTATTTTTAAGAGTGTATGTTTTGGGAAAGACTTCCATGATTTTGTTTTTCGTTTTTTTACTGAATGAAAAGTCAGTGGGTTCCAATGTTGTTTCTTCAAAATATCTTCGTTTGTGAAGAAAAAAACTCAGATTTGGAACAACATGACGGCTTAGTAAATGATGGCAGAATTTTCATTTTATCCCTTTAGGATGCCATTTCTTTCTCATCTAACACTCCAGATGTTTAATATGTGTCCTTTAAATTAGTTTTATTGAAGTTATTAATCTCATACAACATACTTTCCATTTACATTCGATAGGAAATAGAGCCTTTTTTTGTACTCCAGCTTTAACTTGCTTATAATTCCATCTAATGGTGTGCAGTATATTTCTTCTGATATAATTGTTAAAAACCATGAGAAAGGATCGGGTGTCAGTTCCTAAAGACAAATGGCAGCATGCAATTAGTTCACTGTCACATAAATCTCCACTCGAACTCTTTATCTGCGTGCACGTCTACGTGTGTGTATTTGCGAAAGGGCGTGTCTCGCCCACGAACTTGTACTCCTTTGAAAGATGAGAATGCGTCGCGGTATCCCTTAAAATTTCCTTGAAGTTATCAAAAGCAGCTCCCCGGCCATTTATTTCCCCATCCACCATTATTCTTCACAGATTTTCGCGTCGCATGACCGTGCAGCTTTAGTCTGAAGACATCATAAGGATGTCTGCTCATATCAGAAACAGTTTTTAACCATAGTCCCCTCCTGCTGCCCCTGAGATTAGCGAGGATGTATATGACTCATATCTCTTCAAAGCACTTGAAACTGTCTGGTATAAATCAATGTATCATAAAGCTGATCAATAGCAGCGCACTGCCAAAGTCACTTTGGCCTACTGTCTATCTGTACTCTCATCTCCCTAAACGCTCTCCCCTCGTCCATCTATCCCCTTTATCTGTGCATCAGTCGCACCGAGGAGATCAGCAGCAGCGTGCGTGAACCCCCTGTAACAGCCGTGACCCGTGAAAATTTCTAAGGGTAAATAGCAAGGCCGGTGCCGTCTGTCAAAAGCTCAAGGATTCATAAGACGTGCACCTCCACCTCACCTCTCGCCTCACCTTGCCTATTCAGGTGGAAAATTGCAGTGGGACGAAATGAAGGCGCACAAAGGCCTTCCCATGCTCACGTGTAATTGCATAACATCTAAAGAGACGCATTAGGGCTTTTTAACATGCACGCCAGCATGCCAGTCGCAGTGTGAACTCTGCTGGAGGCATATTGCATACTTGCGCACTATGCGCTATGCTTCTCTCTGAACAAACAGGACTCATAAACGTCTCAGTGGCGGAAACAATGACACAAGCTGTTTATGGAAGGTCAGGGAGGTGCGAATGTTCAAACCTTTATTAGTTTAATCAATTTTTCTATGGAGTTCATAAACAAATCACAACTGGGAGCGGAAAACGCGCCTGTGCAAGAAAAAAAATGTGAATCAGCAGTCAAAAGGAGGAAAGTTTAATATCACTTAATCTACATGAAAATGGCAAAGGAGCAGTCTTGTCTTATTCAGTATTGAAGCAAAACTGTTAAAGCTCATAAAGACACTTGATACACTGGTGATAAGTTAAAGAATTCCCATTAAGCACAACTTCACGCAGGGAAAAAGTAGCCGTCTAAGATATATCATGTTTAGAGAGGCTGGTTACGTTTTAATCCGGTATTTGCAGAAAATGTAGCAGCTTTAGAGTTCATCTTGTGATCTAGTGATGTTTTAAATATTTTTGAAAGCCTCTTATGCTCACCAATTGACCAAAAACACAATAAAACAGTAATGTCTGATTACAGTAATGACTGTTTGATTATATTTTCTAATGTAATTTATTCCTGTGATGGAAAGCTGAATTTTCTGCAGCCATTACCCCATTACTGGAAACAGAAATCACCATGTGCAAAAATAAAAATGAGAATCAGAAGTCAATAGGGTGAGCATTTAACATCACTTAATCTACATGAAAATGGCAAATGAGTAAAGTCTTAAACTAAAATACTCAACTTGTTCAGGCTTTTCTGCCAAGTTTATCATTCAGTATCGAAGCAAAACTGTTAAAGCTCATGAAGACACTTGATATACTGGTGATAAATTAAAGAAATCCCATGTTTAGAGAGGCTAGTTACGTTTTAATCTGGTATTTGCAGAAAATATAGCAGCTTTAGAATTCATCTTGTGGTTAAAGATTTTGGCTAGTAATATTTAAAAATATTTTTGAAAGTCTCTTATGCTTACCAAGGCTGCATGTATTTGACCAAAAATACAATATTGTTTAAAAAATATTGCAGTTTAAAGTAACTGTTTTCTGTTTGAATATATTTTATAATGTAATTTATTCCTGTGATGGAAAGATGAATTTTCAGCAGCCATTGCTCCATTATTGGAAGCAGAAATCACACCATGCGCAAGAATAAAAATGAGTCAATAGAGTGAGCATTTAAAATCACTTAATCTACGTGAAATGGCAAATGAGTAAAAACTTATACTAAAAAATCAACTTGTTCAGGCTTTTCCGCAACGTTTATCATTCAATATCGAAGCAAAACTGTTAAGGTTCATGAAGACACTTGATCTACTGCAAAAGATCACGGTGATAAATTTATGAATTCCCATTAAGCACAACAGAAACTATAGCCATCAAAGATACATCATGTTTATGTAGAGGCCAGTTACGCATTAATCTGGTATTTGCAAAAAATATAGCAGCATTAGCGGTAGTGTTTTGGTTAAGGATCTTGGCTAGTGATAAAAAGAGCTAAATAACACAGCTAATAAATTCAAACTCAGCATCTTCACTGTAAAAAAATGATTTTTCAAAGTTGTAAATAAAACAGATAATTGGAGTATGTTTTACAAGAAGATACATAATTTCATGTTTGATTCAGTGTTACTTGCACTTTCTTTGTAATTATTTGTGAAATTTACTAGCAATTTCTGAGTGAAAACACCAAATCAGTTTCTGCACCAAATCAGTGTATGTTTGTAGTTGAAGTTAAGTTCTCATAAGCTGCATTGAGGCCCCCAGAAGGTTCATGTGGCATATAGACAATATCATCTACGGACTCTTGACTCAAAAAGGGCCACTGCCCGAGTCGGGCCCGTGGGCTTCTACAGGGAGGCCCGAAGCAGTGATGGTGGGTCCCAACAAGCGCAGATTGATGGGGTAGAGCGGGGCCAGTGTATGTTAATGTATCTGTCGAGGCGAAATGTGCTTCAGCGTGAGAATGATTTTAACGCTCTCGGCAGGATGCCGAGGCATTCGTCCTGTCATCAGGAATGTGGATGACTCTCAAGCGAGATAAATCTTGACAATGAGCCGCTGGTCAACTGAGCCAGTCCAGGCACTTTGGGTTTCCCTCGTAAAATAGACTTTAAGGGGTTTGACAAAGGAATCTTCAAACACAACAGCAATGGCGAGAGGAAACGAGTGCAGTTTTGCAACTGATTTTGTGCTGTTGTTTGTAAAACATATGTATTGTTTTAATTAGCAGCATGGACATGATGATTAAACATTTTTCATTATAAGTGCTGCATTTTGTCACAATCAATTAGTTAGTAATTAGTTACTTTTCAAAAGTTTGTATACATTTATATTTTTGAAAGAATTCCCTTATGCTCAGCATAGCTGCATTTATTTGATCAAAAAATAATAATAAAATAATATTACAGTAAAAAGAAATATTATTAATTTAAAACATCCACTTTCTATTTGAATATATTTTTAAATGTAATTTATTCCTGTGATGCAAAGCTGAATTTTCAGTATCATTACTCCAGTCTTCAGTGTCACATGATCCTTCAGAAATCATTCTAATATACTGATTTGCTGCTCAAGAAACATTTGTTATTATTATCAATGTTGAAAACAGTTAATATTTTTGTGGAAACCGTGATACATTTTTTTCAGGATTCTTTGGTTAATAGAAAGTTTATAACGGCAGCATTTATTTAAATTTAAAATAAAATAATTTAAAATTTGAATAAATTTAAAATAAAATTATTTTGTTACATTGTAAATGTCCTTAATGTCACTTTAATCAATTTAATGCATATATATATATATATATATATATAAATTGCAAACTGTGGTATAACCTGGTTAGATCCTAACTAGTGCTAAAATGTGGCCCCTCATGGCAGGTTTTGATATCATTCTGATGTTGATACAGCAGAAAACACAGGAGATGCCGTATCTGTGTGATTTCTTTCCCTTCATTAAACCCAACAGCAGTCAGAGAATAACATGAAGGTGTCATTTATCATTTCTCAACTTCCTGTTTGCTCTGTGTGAGGGCTGAAAAAGTGCTGAAAGGAAACTAATTGTGCCATTGCACAAAAAAGTGAAATTTTCACATGAATATGCATGAACTATTTGGACAGAAAAGTAGGTCAAAGAATGTGTTGTGAATTCCCCGGCCTGCCATCAGCAGTCGGTGACAGTCATTCTTTTTGAGAACACATGGCAAAAAAAAAAAAAAAGACAAGCTGGTTAATTAATCTTCATCAGCTCCAAGGCAGGCTGTATTTTGTTCTAACTCACTTGTCTTTGTATCTTCCATAAAAAAAAAAAAAAAAATTCTAAAAAGTCTGCAAAATGTATAAAAGTTGTAATTTCTATGATATAGCATGTGACACTGAAGACTGAGGTAATGATGCTGAAAATTCAGCTTTGCATCACAGAAATAAATTACATTTTTCAATATATTAAAATAGGAAACAGATATTTTCAAATTTTATAATATTTCACAATATTACTGACTTTACTGTATTTTTGATCAAATAAATGCAGTCTTGGTGAGGCTTCTTTCAACAACATTAAACATCTTTATAAGAACCATGACGGTGAGTTTTAGTTTCAGCATAAGGAAATAAGCAAGGATATAATAGGATAGGATATAACCAAATATTCAATATTGGAGAGAAACAAAAAATAAATTTTGGTTCACTGAAAAACCCATATTGATCATCCACTAACTTAAAATCTATACGGCCCTGCACTTATTACACACTTATTACACAGTTATTACACACGCAAATGTACAAACATCTCAATAATAACAGTTGAAATCACTTTTAGGACAGTTTAAACGTACAGCCTTACAGTTAGCACCCCATATGTTTAACCACAAGACTACACCACTCCTAAAGAAGTCCCAACACTTTAATATTTCACTTCCATCACTTTGGGGCCACTGTATTAATCCGTAGTCAATGTATGCAGCCGTATCAGAGAAGACTGAAATTTTAATGAAGATGGCTGCCTTGCTGACGGGCACTGCGCACCTCTGCTTGGTTAAATATCATCGTTAATTAACACGTAAAGGTATGCTGTCAGCAGAATGACAGATGGCTGCAGCAGCGTATAAGAGAAGGTTGATTAATCTATGAATTAATCATTAAATACTGCTGTACATGCAATTTGACGTAAATTGGGCCCTACATTAAGGGTTTTGGGGAGGGTCGCATGTGAAATAAGGCCATTCGGACTTATTTGAATAATGCTGTATTGTCAAATACAAATGTATGCAACATTTGTGTGCTGAGAAGCCATTTTAGGACTTTTAGCAATGGTTTGAGGGTCTCGATTCTTATGAACGTAGCATGGCCATGTCTAAGAATCTCTTCTCGTCCGCCTTGGCTTTAAGAGCGAGTGTGTTAAGTGCTCTCAGCCCACGGGTGTTATAAATCAGGATCAGCAGTCAGGCTAGAGAGGAGAGGGCTATGGCCTCTGTGAAGCAACACAAAACCAGACTCTTTGTCTAACTCTGTCTCCCTTGCTGGCAATGCGGTTTGAGCTGCCTTGAACGTTTCACTCCATTACATTTCTGCTGGAAATATCAGTTCGTCTTGCCAACATTAAACTCTTTTTTCCAATACATACAAGTCATGTCCTTTATTAATAATATTTCCATACTGGAATGAAAGTTGCTTCTATTGCGGGTTAAAATTATGCTTAAGTACATTATAGTAGATTTTTTATAGAGTTAGTGTCAGGAGCCAAATAAACCTAAGAAAAAATAAGTATAATACATACATACATACATAAATATATATATATATATATATATATATATATATAAAACACAGCGCCCTCTACTGGATCATATGGAAACAGCTGTGTAATATATACAGCATGTAGAGCATATATGTACATGTAGGCCCATATATGTTAGCAAAGTAGGCAGTGAATGATGACAGCTAAAATAAAACCCCAAAACAACTACGCTAAATCATTTTTAAGGACTTTTAAAGGCAAAATCTGTTTATATGCTTTGGCACACTTGTTGAAAGTTGGTGGATTATGCCACCTGCTGGTAAGCATGTACACTAACATTCAAAATTCTGGGATCAGTAACTTTTTTTTTTGTTAATGCTTGTATTCAGCAAGGATGCATTAAATTGATCATCATTAAATAGAGTTCTATTTCAAATGAATGTCAAAAGATGCTGTTCTTAAAAGAATCCTAAAAAATTATCACAATTTCCACTAAAATATGAAGCAGAACAACTGCTTTTCCATCACATGAATAAATTACATTTTAAAATGTATTCAAATAGAAAACCGTTATTTCAAGAGTGTGTTTCAAATTGTAACAATATTACACAACATTACTATTTTACTGTATTTTTCATTAAATAAATCTTTTCGAACCCACACTTTTAAACAGAACAGTTTATCCAAAGTGACTCGCAGTGCATTCAAGGTATACATTTTATCAGTTTAGTGTCTGGGAATCAAACTAATAACTTCTTTTTTTTTTTTAAATCAAAAGTCAAAGAAAACAGTCTTATTGCTGTTTATAGCACCATGCTATACCAGTTCATAAAAAATAAAATAACAGTTCAAATAATTACAAATATGCTTGTAAGAGAACAGTAAAACAAAAGCCACGTTTTTTTTAGCACAGAACTTTTATTGTCAACTTGAGGTCCTAGGACTCACTAAATGGTGTCTAAAAGGATAGAATAAAATTGACCTGTGGTTCATGTTTGAGAGCGATAAAAAAAAAAAACCAAACAAATGGATCAAAGCGATTTTCAAATGTTTTTCGTTGTTTTAAACCATCTCAACACAAGTCCTTTTACTGTATATGCGTAACGAAAGGAACATGCAAGTGTACACGTAAAAAAATACAGTGAATCTGCTACATCAGACAGTGGCAGCATTCTAATCCTACTACGGTTTCTATTTAAATTATTTAAAATGCTGAAAAAATATATTAACTCAGGCTTGACTGTTGCAGAAGTCCGTGTTCAAGGGCCGAGGTCTACGCGATAAGAAACATAAGACCTCTGCGAAAAACTAGCAGTTTTATATAAACATCTGTCTCTCTATGAACTGTACAACCTGTTAAAATGTTTTCTTTGTTATTCTTGGCTCGGCTTTGTCAATCCAGTGACTTCAGAAGAGAAACTGAGATGCTCGCAGACTTACCGCATGAGTCACATCATACTGTGACGAAATTTGTCATTCATACTCAAATACTCAACGAAAAGTCAGTGTGCAAGTTGACCGAAAGGCCAACTTCAAAAGCTTGACAACATAATGTAGGCCACAAAAAAAGGAGCTCTCCTGTGGATGTAGGATTGATGATGTTCCAGATGTTTGTGCTAAAACCGTAAAGGCCTATGTAAAACTGTCAATGGCCATGAGCTGTTATCACAGTATTTAAAGGAATAGTTGACCCCAAAATGGAAATTTGCTGAAAATGTGCTCACCTTCAGGCCATCCAAGATGTAGATGTGTTTGTTTCTTCATCTAAACAGATTTGGAATTTAGCATTACATTACTTGCTCAGTAATGGATCCTCTGCAATGAATGGGTGCCGTCAGAATGAGAGCCCAAATAGCTGATGAATGGTAAAAAAACATTATAATATTTCACAAGTAATCCACATGACTCCAGTTCATCAAATAAGTCTTAAGAAGTAAGAAGCAAATAAATTAAGGCAATTTTAACTTTAAACTGTCGCTTTTGACCAAAATACCAGCTCATAATACATAATAACGCTTCCTCTGGTCAAATCATCTCCTGTTGTCATATTACATCAAAATCCACCAACATATTTGTTTTGAACTGTTTGGTCTGTTTTCGCCTGTAAATGGTGCTTGATCTATGCATATTTCTCCCCTAATTCAGATGAGATGACTTTTCACTGGAGAAAGCAATATTATGGACAAAGGAGTATTTTAGCCGGGAGCAACAGCTGTTTGAAGTAAAAAAAAAACAAAAAGTGTTAATAATGGATTAATTTATTACAAAAATGCAGCTTTTCACTTCAAAAGATGTTAATTGATGGACTGGAGTGGTGTGGATTGCTTGTGATGTTTTTATCAGCTGTTTGGACTCTCATTCTGACGGCACCCATTCACTGCAGAGGATCTACTGATGAACAAGTGATGTAATACTATACTTCTCCAAATCTGTTTCAATGAAGAAACAAACTCTTCGATGGACTGAGGGTGAGTACATTTTCAGCAAATTTTTATTCTTGAATGAACTTTTTTTTAATGGGTGAACTATTTCTTACACTTGTCATGTGACAGGAAATGATGCATTAATGTGCATATTGAAAAAATGTTTTCTATCAGAATGTGTCTACTGTCACTACGGCTGACTTGTCTGTAATTCTGTAAATTCCGTGGAATTTTGTGGGCAAAAAGGTCCATGGTCTTTTGTCAACAGTGTAGAGATGCATATAGCACAAGTCACTTTAAATCCAAGTAGCTTTCTGTTGGTCTATGCTGCGAATTTGTGTGACCAACTTTAAAAGCAAAATCTACACGGGGAACTTTTTCGCCCTCATGCAAAACTCCTGATTGTGCAGATTCCTAGTGAAATGACTGGATTTCGCAGAGCAACGGTAAATGTGAGCGCACCGTAACACAGAGTCCCAACAATCTACAGTCCTGCATGGGAACTACAAAAGGAAGCGTTTCTAAACTATCAGAATTCATTATTGCCTGGACTGAATGCACAACTAACCTGCCTGCTGATCACAGTACCGTCTACAATACAAAATACGCCATTTCCCAGAGTCTAAGCAGTATAAAAGGGTCGAATCGGGTGAATCAGAGCTGGACGTGTTGGAGTCTTTAAACAGTTTTCACAGGCTCAGACCCCCGGTCAGGTCATGTTGGCGAGTCCATTGTGTTTGCTGGGAAGTGGTTTGTACGAGCGATCGGAAGGCTGTCACACCGCCAGCCTACTGTTGTTTGTCTGCAGTGGGCTCCAGGACGCTGAGTGCTGGGAGGGGTCCTGAGAATACGGCCGTCCCTCACAGCACGGCTGGTTCTCCTCTTTAGGGATGCCCACAGCACACAAACGTCGATGCCGTAGTAACCGGTCGGTTCTGGAAAAGTTCTGTGTGATAGAAGGGGTCTGGAGTTAGTCTCTTTTTTAACAAGAGAAGACATGCGGACTAAATGAATTGGTTCTTTTGGACATGGACTGATTCACTGATTTTGAGTTTCCCAAAAGCCCCTGCATGCCATTTCAAGTGCTCTTTTGTTGGAACTACTGTTTTATTGTTTGGTTACATACTTCTGTAATCACTATGTTTTTGACTATAAGAATTACATTGTGGATTAAATGTAAAAACACACCACTGTTCAAAAGTTTGGGGTCGGTAATATTTTAAATGTTGACCAATTCTGCATTTGTTTACTCAGAAATAAAAACAGCAATACTGTGAAATATTACTACATTTTAAAATCACTATTTGAATATGTTTTAAAACGTAATTTATTCCTGTAATAGCAAAGCTGTATTTTCGGCAGACATTACTTTAGTGTCACATGATCCTTCAGAAATCATTTTGATATGCTGTTTTGGTGCTCAAGAAACATTTCTTATTATTATCAATGTTTAAAAAAAAAAGCTTAATATTTTTGTGGAATCTTTTTTCAGGATTCTTTGATGAATAGAAAAAGGGTTTTGAAACAGATTTTTTTGCAATATAAATGTTTTTGCTGTCAGTTCTGATCAAATTAATGCATCCTTGTGCATTTATTTATTTTTTTATTATACAGACCTCAAACTTTTAATCGGTAGTGAATAGGTCCAGTTTGATACTGCAGACTGAATCAGACTCAGATCATGATTTTTGCCAGCTAAATCGTCCTTTTAGCTTGAAAAGGCATAATTTTGGAATAAGCACTCATAAAAGTATATACATTAAGATTTTGTGAAATGTCATCCTGAAAGAAAAACTTGCTATATTTACTTTCTTAATACACATTTCTAGTCTTATTGTGCACAATTTATTAGTAATCAGTGTTTTAGTCAGTTATTCAAAATAAAAAAAACTGTCTTCAAACTGTCCATCATCTAAATGTAATGTATTGTTGTAACTCTTTTAACTCTTAACTTTCCTGTTTTTTTTTTAGCTAGCATCACTAAGCTATCTTATTTTTCAACTCCTCCCCTTCAACTACTTCACTTCATTCTAGCAAAATAACCATTTTTTAATGATGAAGTTGATTCCTGATGGATACAATAAACCTTTGCTCCTTAAATATGCTATTTCACTTAGAAATTTGTCGTATCACAAACATATAAAGCCCCCATTATGTTGCCACACACTATAAAGTACTGTACTACTATCATAAAGACATACATTTATGCACATAATGGGCAAGCAGCAAGATCCCTGTGAATACAAGCCTGTGTTTGTCATGTCTCACCTGTTGGCAGCGGTCACACTGATAAGGCTTCTCACCGCTGTGAACACGCTTATGTCTTTCCAGGTGGTAGCGCTGAATAAATCTCATGTCACACATATCACACCCAAAAGGCTTTTCCCCTAAAACACACACAGATGTACACATATTTACTTCACGCATCTCTTTGTATGAATCGTAAGATGATGTGAGAGCAGAAAGGCTCATGGCATACCCGTATGGGTGAGAATGTGCCGTTTGAGGTGGTAACTACTGCGGAAAGCACTGTAGCAGTGCTCACATATGAAATTCTTCTGCACTTGAGAGCTGAGTGAGTTATCGTCATTAACGTCAGGGATCTCCACCTTTATGTCACATTCAGAAAAAAAGAGCGTTTAGTCAGGATACGAATATGAGCGGAAGTGTGTAAATGTGATAAACAGGCAAAATCACAGAGCAATACTGCAGACAGACTGAACGCATGCCTGGGGTTTTTCTCTCATTTTGCTGGGAAGTCCAGACTTCCTGTTCTTCTTCTTTGGCTGCACGTTCTGGCTGGCTTGCATGGCTTTTTCATCCAAGAGCCTGGAAGAGTGAAATTCTCCATCCTTGCGGATGAGCTGTTCAAAAACAGAGCATATAAGTCACCGATTTGAATGCAAATGATTTTATAACATATGAAGTTAATCAATTCAAAAGTATTTCAAATATATATATATATATATATATGTATATATATCCCCAGCCACTAGAATTTAAATATACACTACTGTTCAAAAGTTTGGGGTCAGCAAGATTTTTAAAAATGTTTTTGAAAGAAGTCTCTCACCAAGACTGCACTTATTTCATCAAAAATACAGTAAAAACAGAAATATTGTTGAATATTGTTACAATTTAAAATCATTGTTTTTTATTTAAATATATATAATTTATTTCTGTGATGTAAAGCTGAATTTTCCAGCATCATTACTCCAGTCTTCAGTCACATGATCCTTTAGAAATCATTCTAATATGCTGATTTGCTGCTCAAGAAACATTTCTTTTTAATACCAATGTTAAAAATAACTGTGTTGCTTAATATATCTGTGGAATCAGTGTTTTTTAGGATTCTTTGATGAACAGAAAGTTCTTAGAAAGAAGAAAGAAATCTTTTGTAACATTATGAATGGCTTAGCTGTCAGCTTTGATCAATTTAATGCATCCTTGCTGAATTAAAAAAAAAAAAAAAATTATATAAAACTGATCCCAACCTTTTGAATGGTAGTGTATATTTATGCATTTGGTAGTTTTTATCCAAACAAAGCAATTCAAATTGCATTCAAAACACATACAGGATTTTATCATTTCATGTACTCCCTGGGAATTGAACCCATGACCTTAGTATTAGCTACAGGATTCTATGGAAGACTTTCAAAATTGAAATGAATATTTCACCCCAAAAATTCATTCCAAACCAATATGACTTTCTTTCCCAACACAATTCATGTCTTTTTCCCTTACCAGTGGTGGGCAGCTGACTCCTGAGGGAAGCACCATGTGGCCATGTTGGCTGTGCGTGTCCTGGTTGTGGTTCTGGTTGTGATTGTGGCTGTGATTGTTTTCTCTCTGTCCCTGGCCCAGATGAGAGCCCATCTTCTTATGGCTGGGCATGGAGCCGGCCTGCATGAGTGCCATACTGGACAGCACCGCTTCACAGCCAAGCAACCCAGCCTGTATAGAAATACAACCACAAACATACACATCTGTTCAAAAATAAACTAATGATGCTTCCCAAAGTCACTGATCTGATGGATTGGAAATTTAGCTTGAAATGTGGCCACAGTTATGCAATTATGTCAAGAATATGCCCAGGGCATTTTACCAATGAAATAATAATAATAATAATAATAATAATATTGACTGTTATTTGAACCTGTGTAATTATGTCAAATCTTGTGCCAAAAAATCCTAAATAGCTCTAAAAAGGCTTAATTTTCTTAATGCAATGTATAATTTTGGGAGAAATAGGTCCCAGATACGTTCTTGACAGTTTTTGTGAGATCCACCCCATTACTTGTAAACAAATCTGTATATGTTTTGTGTCAAGTCACGCTGTGGAAGTGAATTACAAAGAGTTAATACACAGAAACACCAAGCAAAAGAAAAATGAAGGCTTCTTTTTCAAACAAATGTGGACAAATGAAGAAGAAAAAAAACACACTGACCCATTTCATGTGATCTCGCACTGAGCTGTTGGAAAGGTGTGACATCGCAGTGGTGAGAGTGTGTGTGTGTGTGTTGGGGTACAGAGAGCTTCGCTCAGGGCAGGGGGAGTGTTTAGAGACCACACAAGCCCCAACCATCAGGGGCCCAAGCCTAGAAACAGAAGGGGGGATATAAAGCCAGAGTAATAGCCATCTCTGTCTATGATGTTGCCACACATCTAGCCCACCACTAACAGAAGTTGTCAACCGTAGACAAATCACGGCTTTTATTCGCTAGAATCAGACATTTTCCATGTCTGCATTGCCAGGCCTTTGTTTATGTAGGCTTATAGAGCTGTGTTTTTAAGCCATAAGAGTTTGGCTTCAGATTGGCGTCAAAAGAGTCCCTAAATGACATCTGGAAACAAACCAGGTCAAAACTGAAACTGAGTGGATTCTCATCGGTTCTGTCAAAGTCAAATGGTAGGAATACATCCCAGCATTTATGCCCTGTTGATTTTGGATTTGGTTGGTCGGATTCTGGGACTCACTGGAATAAAAAAAACAGATTTCAACTACCCTCTTTCCTTCCATCGCTTATTCCTGTGCGTTAGTCCGACTAACTCACCCTCAAAGATTCAGATAAACACAATTATAAATCATGAATGAGCAAAATGAGGCACAGAAGCCACTGGACAATGAAAGCAATTGCACTACACAAAATAACAAAGTATGACTGCAACGACACATAGATCGATGTGAGTGGGTGAATATTGTATATTGTGATTTCCATTCATTTGGATTGTGAGGGGATTTGGCAAGCAACAGGGTCCTGGAGGTTCAATTAATTTCAGGAGATAAAAAATAAAATTGCATCAGTCTTATCATATGGCAAACAGATTGCAATCTAAAGCAAACCAAGCCAAAGAAAACAAACTATACAAGAACAACTCAGACGCATCTATGTAATACACTCCATTATAACTCATTTAGCCTGTAATTATAGGTAATAATAAATCAAACTGCTTTGTGGTTTGGTGTGCTTATTAGAAACTATGATATATGCATGCAAATTAAAGCAAGTATTAAAAGTAACAAAATGCGCGAATTCAGATATTTATCATCCCAATTTCTGAGTGAAATTCATTTTTCTTCAGTCTGAACTGTAAACACATTACTAATGTAAACTCTTCCATTCATCCTGCAGCACAACAGGGCGTGAGTTCACCGTCTATTTAACATCATATTTCAGTGCTATTAAAACAGTGATTTGTTTTTTGTTTTTTAATGCTGCTCTAGGTTTAATAAAAGCAGTACCGCAAGCTGCGCGTGTTTGTTTTACCTTACTCTTCTTCGTTTGCAGTAGCCCAATGTTTTCTTGTCGGACAATTTTTTCAGTTTACAAACACAGGAAACGTTACCGGAAGTGCTCTCTAGGGAGAGCGTCTGTCACGTGACCACCACACTGGCAACAAATTACAGGCTACTTCCGGTGTAAATAAAGTCCACGAGTGTTATGAGGGAATTTATTTTATTCATATGTAAAATGCTGAGGTGCTTGCGAAATTGAACTTTTATTTGATATTTGGAAACGAGAAAATATATTTTTATATCCTTTATAATATAAAGGTTTTTGCGACAAATATTGACGCTTTAATTTACAAATTTCAAAACAAAGTAAAATAAAAGACACAAAATAGAGCTTTCAGCTTCAAGGGAAATGTTCAGCCTATCACGTACTGACCTATAGTTTGGGTAAGACTCCTTTATAAAGGAGAATAAAGCAAAATAACATGGACAAAACGACAGTCACAATTTAACAGTCAAGATATTATATCATCAACTAAGTTATAAAATATCGTTATTAAATTATGGACACCAAAAAAACTGTAATTTACTAAAATAAAAATCTTTTGCATACTTAAATTTAAATCTATTTTTGAAAAGCACACATAAAATCACCCTATTAACAGATGAAACAAGTGTCCTAAAAAAATCACACCTGTTTCTGTGACAGCCCTGGGCTTTGAGAGAAAAGAGAGAGAAAGAGAAAGAGAGAGAGTAAGGGGAACAGCCCACACTTTAGCCAATCAGAAAAGCTTTCTGCCTTTGAATCATTTTGCACATTCATTTTTGCTGACATCACATTTACAGACAAAGTTTCACAGTGCGTCTCAATCCTGGTTCTGGAGGCCCCTGCAGTGCACGTCTTGGATGTCACCCTTATTTAATACACATGATTTATATAATCAGGTTCATTAGTAAAGGCCCTAATACCTAAATTGGGTTTTCCAAATGAATTCAGTACTTAGGTGGGCCAGAATCTATGAGATTCATTCACTTTGTGACCTCTGTAGATGCATATTTTTTGCTGGCTTAGTCATTGAAGTCAGTATTATGTACCTCTTATAAGTCTAATAACATGTTAGCAACCTTTAGAAAACTGCAAATTTGAAAATGAAGAGATGAGAGGGAATAATGTGACACTGTCAACTGGTAGATCAAACTAACTACAGGTCCTTCCCTAGTTTCTCTATCTCATTGAGGAAGAAATCCATGTCCTTGGTGGTCAGCTGAGGAGAAAGGACAACCATACGGAAGAAGTTGACATGTTCATTCATGGGCTGGTATCCCACCATCATTGTTCCATACTTCATCATTCTCTCTTTGATGACTGGCGCCACCTGATGGAGTACATGGGGCATGACATTAGGAGCAATCATTCCGTGCTCAGTAATTAAATTCTGTTCCATATTATTTGTCATTCTTCATTTAAACAAAGCCGACCTGTGATAACCTTTCCTGGTAATCCAGACTGTTCTCCTTCCCTTTCAGACTGGGTGGAATGAACCAGAAACATACGTTCACAAAATGCCCCTATTGGAAAACACACACCATATTTAGATATATAAACATGCATAATATTTACGTAAACATAAGTATTCTGCTTCAGGTTTGTATACAGTGCAACACTGTACCTTACAGACCAACTTGAAATTGTCCCTTTTCTCCATTTCTTCAACTAAATACCTAGTGCAGACATAAATAATAGATCATTTAAATAAATATATATAAATAAATAAACAAAATAAAATATACGGTAATATTTAAAAGTTTGGGGTCAGTGAGTTACAAAAGATTAATATTTCAAATAAATGCTGTTTTTTTTCTCTTTCTACTCATCAAAAATCCTGGAAAAATGAATCACAGATTCCACAAAAATATTAAGCAGCATAACTGTATTCAACATTGACAGTAATAAGAACTGTTTGTTAAAAATCAGCACAGCAGAATGATTTCTGAAAGATCACGTGACACTGAAGACTGGAGTAATGATGCTGAAAATTCAGCTTTGCAACAGAAAACAGTTATTTTAAACTGTAATAATATTTAACATATTTTACTATATTTTATATCTTTTTAGCTTTTTTTCAACATTAAAAAAATCTTACCAATCTCTACATTTGTAACAGTACTGTATACATGAATAATATATTGCAATGTATTTAATGATATAAGTCAATAATGTTTAACAAAATGCAACATTAAAAAGACAAACAGCATATTAATCAACAACAACATCTAACAGTTGCATCAAATACCTTGCAAGGGCAAAGGCCTTATCCACTCGCTCTGAAAGACCATGTGTTCCTATTGCTTTCCACATCAACCACAGCTTCAAACAATCCACCTTGCGGCCACACTGGATGGATTTGTCTCCCGTGTCTAGACTTGTATTGTAGAACTTGTCTTGCTGGAATAAGTAGGTTGCCTTGGCACTGTGACAGTGCATTAACAGATTCTACAGAGTGAGATGGGGAAGATAAAATTAGGAACAGAAAGTTGCACTTGTGGGCAAGTCAATATAATACATTCTTTTGACTAATAAGCAAAAATATTGCATGAATTGACTTTCACAGGGTTAGAAGTAAAAGAAAAGACGGCATTCCACAAGCATTCATACCGTGGTGTCTCTGAACAAAATCACAGAGCACTGCAATCCCGCTAGAAGCATTTTGTGAGGGTTCCAAGTCACAGAGTTCGCTCTGAGTGTTAAAAAAGAAACATTAAATGATATAGTCAAAGATGGGCTATTTCTCTACCCAAAATACAGAGTTCAAACCTTTCTATTCCTGCAACCAGATGTTTGTGTTTTTTGGAAAACAGCACGCTTCCTCCCCAAGCGGCCTGTAAAAAAGAGAGATCCAGAATGTAACAGTTAGGGACAGGTGAAATTCTGCAAACAACTGGATACTTTTAAAGTGGGGGCCACATGCATATAGTAGTGTTGCACAATGATGTTACATAAGGTAAACATGCTGCATTTACGTCAACGTGCATCCACATGCCGTTTATTTCACTTATGTCAGCTATGCGGTTCAGAGGATCAAAGGCGCCCTGCACTGTGGTACCCGCTGTGGCATTAACGAAAAACGGGACAGCATCCTGAAGGAGACACATTAGTCAAACACCATTAACTTTTGACCCCTGGATAAGGGAAAGAAAAAAAAAATTGTGATTTGTCACCCTTATGTGTTTTCAAACCTGTATGACCTTTTATTTCCATAGAACACAAAAGGAGATGTTTTGTCTAATGCTCATGCTGCTCTTTTCCATACATGAAAGTAGACAATCAGTTGTCTTTAGAATACTTTCTGGCTATTATCTACTTGTTTTGCTTTGTACAAAAGAGCAGCTTGAACATTCTGCAAAACACATCCTTTTGTGTTCCATGGAAGGAAGAAATTCAAATGCATTTAGAATGAGATGATAAATCATAACAGAGTTTTAATTTTTGAGTTAACTAAGTTCTCAAACTGCTTCAAATTTACCTCATTAATTCATTATAAAATTATATACACTACCGTTCAGAAATTTAGGGTCAGCAAGGATGCCTTGAACTGATAAAAAAATGAAAGACATTTATAATGTTTAACAGCTTGACTTTCTATTCATCTATTTCCACAAAAATATTAAGCAGCACAACTGTTCTCAACATAAATGAATTTTGAAGGATCATGTGACTCTGAAAATTCAGCTTTGCATCACAGGAATAAATGACACTTTTTTTAGTATATTAAAATAGAAAAACAGTTCTTTTAAATTATAATAATATTTTTATAATAAATTACTATTTTTACGTTTTTTTAAAATTATTTTTTTTAAAAATCAGCTTACTTATATAATTTAAACATTTACTTGTGATTTTGCCTGCACGATTTTTGCCTCCAGGTCCTCTGGTATCATGCTGCCGCTGTAGAGGAACACAGAAACATAAAAAAATTAAAGTGAAACTCTGGTTTTCCAAAATGTGTTAGAGATATGTTTCTGTACCTCTTATCCACTTGTACAATGAAAACATTGTCCGTTCCGATACCAAGACATGCAGCTGATTTTTTCATTGAATAATGACTCTAAAAAAATGACATAAAATCTGATGGTACAGTTTTGATAATACTGCATTATACACCCATTTAAGTAACTCTTGTCTTTTTACCTGTTGTGATGTAAATATAGCCATTCGTGGTGTGGCCCACAAGCCTTGTGCCTTCACTTGAGGGAAGGCCCAGTACCGTGCGACGTTCATGGCATACATGTTGGACATTGAACCCCCGGGACAAAATATCCCATCTCCCTCTGACCAGCCGACCAGAGAGCGAAGCTTACAGAGCACTTCCTCCTCCATCAGGACAAAAACCGGAGCCACTTCATAGGTGTATCTGTAAAAACTTCACACTGAGTATGTTGCATAGTGATCAGTCATAATATGTGCATGTATTTGTATCAGTGTTATTTTAATATCATTTTTATCCTATTACTGTATCTGTTAAAGGAATAGATTTGGAGAACAGGTTTGGAGAAATTTAGCATTACATCACTTGCTCACCAGTGGATCCTCTGCAGTGAATGGGTGCCATCAGAGTGTGAGTCTAAAGAGCTGATAAAACATCACAATAATAGACAAGAAATCCACAGTCCATTAGTTTACATCTTGTGAAGTGAAAAGCTGTAAAAAATAAAAACCACTGTTGTTTTTAATTGCTTCTGGCTAAAATACAAGTCGCCTATTCATAATATTGTTCTCTCTAGTGAAAAAGTGGTCTCTTCTGAATCAGGAGAGAAATATGCACAGATCAAGGCCAAGTTACATGCAAAAACAGTCTAAAACTGTTATATTTTGATGTGAGATGATAACAGGAGATGGACTTTTTCAGTGAACAAAGCGTTATCGTGGATTGTGGACTCTATTTTGGTCAGAAGCAATGGTTTGAAGTTAAAATGCCTTGATTTATTTGTTTGTTAAAAACACGCAGCTTTTCACTTCACAAGATGTTAACTGATGGATTGCAGTGGTATAAATTACTTGTGGATTATTGTGATGTTTTTATCAGCTGTTTGGACTCTCATTCTGACAGCACCCATTCAGTGCAGAGAGGATCCACTAGTGAGCAAGTGATGTAATGCTAAATTTCTCCAAATATTTTCCCACGAAGAAACAAATTTATCTACATTTTGGATGGCCTAATGGTGAGTAAATTTTTAGAACAATTTCATACCTTCATACTAACCATTCCTTTAAGGTTTTGAATTAGGTTTTATTTTTATATTTTCTGTTTTCATTTGTGCCATTTTGTTGTGTGTTTTTATACATTTTTTTCCATCAAATCTATTTATATACCCCCCCTGACAAAAGTCTTGTCGCCTGTCCAAGTTGTAGGAACAACAAATAATAACTTGACTTCTAGTTGATCATTTGGAATCAGAAGTGGCTTAT